>JAVJAQ010000640.1:0-204991 GCA_032362365.1 Zygogramma bicolorata
TGGAAGGTAGTGAAATTTTAAAGGAGGAAAATGGTTAGTCACGAATGGCAAAATTGTAGGTAGTACAAAGGTCCACTTGAAAAACATGTATCAGGGATTTATTAACAAAAACTAATCACAATATATTTCAAGATATAATGATATTTCTGCTAAATTTTGTCATATTGATCATTTATAAAGATTAAGTTGCATCAAAGAAACACATACTTATCTGCAGATTTGAACAGCCGGATACCGGCGTGAAGTTATCAACTTCCATACATCACTCGACGAAAAAGGTTAGGAACTTTGTTTAAAGAAATTGTACAAATTTTCAATCTGATACACATTTTTCTGGCTGCCCGGGCCTCGTACTATGAGTACAATTTCGTTCATAGAGGAAGTTACGAGTACTTTGTTCTCAGTGTTCAGCTCAAGAGTTGCAGCATATCAGACCACAAGCTAGCTCATAATTCTTCAGCGTTATTATACTTTTCAAAATTTGAATGAAATACATGAAATAATTGGAAATTAGATGATTATTCACCTGTTTGGATCTTTAGCTTCGACTTCCAAAAGTTTTTTATCCCAAAATACGCCTGAATTTGGTGATTTTTGAGCCCTAGCTTTTTTCATAACATTATCAATTTCTCTTCTTCTGCCAGCAGGTAAACTAGGGTCTGAAAGCAAATATTTCTTGGTGAAAAGGGGCATTTTTATTAATATCTACAATTATAAACTGATCTACTTTGTGAATCAAACATTATGGCATTTATTTTAAGGGATTTCAAAAAAAATATATACTGGGTGACAAGCAAGGAAATCATTATACGCGGCGCCATTCACTTGTTTGTGGCATAAGAAATTTTAGGTCTTTTGACAAGATATTCCTAACGAAAAAAACTAATGAAAATAACTTTCGGCTCAACCAGAAATAACACAAGTGACCATTTCTATTCATAACTGAATGTGTATGAATTATGACAGTTTTGTCAAATTCAAGAATACTAAGAATTTTACTAACAAATTAACCCAACGAAATCAGTTTTTTTCTATGTTACCCATATTGGTTTCACTTTCTGTATAAAAGAGATCACCTAGAGCAAAAATGAATAAATAGATTGAAAATATGATAAGAATGAAACAATAAGTGAAAGGCTTTTATACAGCAGAAGGGAATGCTGGTTTATACATTCTTTTATTTGAGAAGCGATTTAGTGTTGATAGGTATATCGAAAACTCACTGAATAAAAAGTTATTTCCACGAAGTTGTAAAATATATTTGTGATTTCTAATCAGGTAATTGATGTTTGCTTAAATGTGATTTCCAATGTCCCTTGCTGAGTGGGTATTGGTTTGGACTTTCATTGTCTACAAAAATAACTCTATTGAGATCTGTTGCAAAAAAAGACCAAAAGAAATTCGAATTCAATAAGGCCATACAAATCCAAGCAAGGAAGATTGAAATGAATTTTTGGTCGAAGAATAAGGAATTGAAGGTTTAATTGATTGAAAAATAATGTTGCAACAAAAAATAAATATTGGAATATGAATTAGCAAACTCAAAAATTTGAATAAAGAAATATGAATCGATATGAACAAATGTTGAAACCAAGTTTGAAGTTGAATGTATTCACAACGTTTCGATCGCTGGTATTAGAAATCATCCTCACCCAAAGAAGACAATTTTTTTTGCTACAGGTTTCAAAAGAGCTAATTATTCAGACAATGGAAGGCCAAACCAATACTAGTTACTTAGGTAATTGATGATTTAATTTGAAGTGAAGAAATTCCCCCAAAATAAATGACTGTCAAATCATTATTATACCTGTAATTCTCACCGCTTGCGGTTTAGTATCCATTCTAAGTTTGGCAGGCATAATTTTCTTATCTCTACTTCTACTTCTCCTTCTCGTAGACATTCTAAAAAATGTCGTTTTTATTAATCGATTTAATAAGTAATTGCTTTGCAAAAGAATCACCAAAATATTTAGCAGTAGGAACATTAGAGTAGATTGGTAGTCTGTTTGAATTTGAAGCCCATCAAATACAAAAAGATAATCAAGAAGCAAAGAATGAAAATGGGAAACTTCATAAACATCAGGAGGAATCGATGTTGGAAAACTAAAAATTGTATTTATTCAAAATGTTATGAAGTGGAAAATTGTTGAGACCAGAATTTTAATTATTTAGGTAAAATGAAGGAGCTATCGATACTGGATTATCTTTACTTAGAATTGTAAAATTAGAACTCTGAACAAGTATTTAGAAACAGTATAAAAAATATGTTAATATTGAAGACAGAAAGACTTGAATTTGAACAACCATGAATCACTTCAATTTTGAAACTCTTAGGAAAAATAAAAGTTTAGCATTTTTCGAATTCACCAAATTCTCATATGAATGATAAGTACCTACTGATTGCTTATGATATTCTGAGGTATTAAATGATCTGAAAAAGATGCTGAGTATGGCAAGTTTTTACCCCAAACAAAATTTCTCATTTTATCAGTAACCTCACAAAATCTGATAAGTGAATATTTGTCGACAAATTTTTAAAAGCAACTTTTTTGGTGAAGGTTCGTTCACACCTAGATTCTTGAAGTTGTCTAATCCTACTTATGTATTTTCACCTGAAGAACATTGATCCAAAGTGAAAATGCAGCACCTTTACTTCATTCAAATGTTATATACTTTCCAAGTTCACAAAAAGGACATATTCCACCCCTTCTTTTTTACAATGAATAAATATGATTGGAAAAAAGTTTTTGGTACATGAAATAAGGAATATGCCTTTTTGGATTAGTGTTTTTGGCACGCACCAAAAATTCGACATGTTACGGATATCAAAAAAAAAAACCTTGAAACCATCTCATTTTGTGTTTTTTCAGTCATAAGCTCAAAATACGTAAGTTGGTTGAACATTTGTATAAACCAGGTGTTCATGAAGTAGTTCAAAGAAACCATTACCAAAATCTGTATGACTGGGAAAGACTATTGGTACAATTAATTCAACAAAATGAGGGACCAGCTAAAAACAATATTATGAAAATAAGAGCAATACTAATTCATTTTTCCCATCATTAACTTAGTTCAGATGAAGTGTATACACAAAAAGGTGTATACAACAATATTGAGTCCGTTTTCCTATGGGCTCATTTAGCATTGCTCCTTCTTCAGCCTGATGTGTAGCCAGTCCCCAAAAATGAAGGCTACCTAAATATAACAACCAATTATGGAACTCACTTCAAACCACAAACAACTTTTCAAATGGTGGCTCAGAAATGGATCAGCTCTTTTCAAATTGTTTCCACTGTTTGCCGCCCTTCAGATTGGAAATTCGCGAAGATCAATGAACGGCGCTAAAATCACGAAACGCGTTATTAGATATCCGAGTTGCCCCAACATTGCTATACCGACACCAATAGCAATGTGGTTCAGAACGAATCTCGAACGAAACATTACTGATGTTAGTAAATGCTTAATAAATTACTGTTACCATGACCCAAACAGTCACCAATTCATTCAACATGCACACATTCATTCTATAAATACTACCAGTAATATGATCTGGATCTAAACTTATGAAAAAAATGCTAATATGGGGAAAGGGGATAACCGAAGAGTCGCAGGCAGATCACGGTCGACCGACGCGAGAAATAAATATATGGGTCACGTAAAGGAGAAAGTCTCATGAAAGCAAAATAAAATGTCCAAATCAATAAAAATAGTCTGCACCATAAGGACACAAAATGGGCACAATCACAAAAGTCACCGAAGTAAATGAATTCAAAACACTTTCACTGCACTACGGAAATGCCAATAAACGAACCGAATTCGAGAACGTAGGTAAATTTGTAAAATTGCCTTCAACAAAGGTTCAGGCACCGACACGACGAAATGAAAAACAAGATCGACAAAATCAATATACACATACCACGACTTAACACTATTTTCCACTTACTTTTCCAAAAACGAAATACAAGACTTTCCTTACAATATTCTCAATTCTGCGAGAACGATCACAAAATTACGAAAACTTTTTTAATGGTAATCAAGGAATTTATCACGAATACCCAACTACGACACACGAAAAGCAGACATTTTTCTACCGTCGATTGGCGTCGTTCTCGTGCTTCTGCGCTACATCCTGTCCTGCGCACCTGATCACTGTCAGTTTTGTTTCAAGTCGTTCGTCTATGACCAAGGACATTAAACCTCAATAAAAAGGATGTTTCGATTCGCCAATTTTATTATCCTGTCTGTGACGTCAGGCGATGCCACATACATACCACCACTACTACCACATACTATATATTTTTTGAGTTCACGAATGTTTTATTATTGATATCAACTTTTAATGTCGTGAATTCATGTCATTATACAGTATAAAGTATGAAAACTCTCAATATATATTGGGATTACACTGAGTTTCAAGTGAAAAGCACAGGTACAACAATGACAAGTGGAAAAACAAAACTGAAAAGAATACGAATGGAACTGAACTTCTCTAGATCTGTTCCAACTTCATCATATTAGTTCAATTTCATCACCAAATAGAAATATGAACTACAGAAGTAATCGTGGTGAGGTCATATAGTTGACAGGATTATATTGCAGTATAGGTATAACTGGCCATCCTGTGTGATAATGTTAAATGTCCTTCGCCTACGACCACAGACGTTCTCGGTTCACTTTTCTAACACTCAAACGGTATTATATGATGTAAGGGTATATTGCTTTCTCCGTTTTATCATTGTTTATGGAGATATAGTTAGTCAACCTAATGGAAATATCAATTGAAGGATTGATACTACAGGTAGATGGCACTAGTGATTTCGTTCATGACTTGTCTTTCATTTTTCTTAAGGACGTCGTAGCCAGCTTAATCACACATTTTCTAAATTACTCATACATAATGCCAAAAGATGGCAATCAATTCAAAAACAGAAGTGGAATTTTTGGTTACCGCCTGACCAATCATGTTGACTGCGCGGGTGTCACTGAGGAAAGGGGGAGGTTTCAGTCAATTTCAAAATTTTTCATTTTTTTTACAAATTGCAAATCATTTGAATGAAAGCTAATTTGCGTCAAAATATTAGCTTGACAAAAATGCACCCTAATATTAAATTACTCTTTCAAGTGTGAGAAATTTTCTTGAATTTTCGACACATTGAAATTTTCAAATATAAATTTGAAAAAGCAAAACTAATAAATCGAAGAACAAAAAAATTACCATTTGAAGTTATTTATAGTCTTTATGACATTGACCACATCGATTTTCTTGACGTCTTCCTCTAGTTCTTTCTTCGGGTCTTCTTTTTAGTTCCTCTTTCAGATCTACTCTTAGTTCCCCTTTCAGTTCTTCCATTCGTACTTCGGTTTCATGGAACACATGCTCGAAGAACTTGCCTTGATGTTCTATAACGTTCTGGAAGTCTGCTTTCCATTGTTTTTCTATAAGAACTAATTCATTATTTTGTTCTTCTCTCAACTTCTTCTGTTCTTCTAGAATTTTCTAGATTGCTTTTTCTAGTTCTATTTTTTCACGTTCTCGTTCTTTCTTCTGTTCCTTGATAATTTTCTGGATTCCGTCTTCTCGTTCTTTCTTTTCATCTTCTCGCTCTTTCCTCTGTTCTTCGAGAATTTCCTGGAGCCCTTCTCGTTCTTTCTTTTCATTCTCGAGAATTTTCTGGAGTGCTTCTTCTCGTTCTTGTTTTTTCTCCTGTACTTCTCGTATTCACCATAAATTGTTTATATTTATCAGCAAAATCCCACTTCTGACACCACTGTTACTATATATCCTTTGGTTCGTTGATTAAAACTCCAAACCACACTGAACTACTTTCATTACAATTCTTTATCACAATATAATACAACACAATCACTTAAATCGCCCCGCTAATTTTCTAAAGCTCTGTCCTAAAACACTCTGATAACCTCTTTTACAGCTAGAAATTCTCTCCTTCGACTTCCGCACTTAGCTATAACAAAGCTCTCCACTCAGCTTTGAATAACTCTGCTGAATAATTGTCTAAACTATCTCTCTCGCGATGAAGTGTATCCTTTTATACCAGCGTCCGCCTACGGAGAACCTTATAGGAGTCAAATCTTGGTAATCGAATATTCCAGGCGTGACGAGAGTTCCTGGAAAAATGACGTCCACTACGACCCCTCATCTGTGTTTACGTTCGTCAGGCCGGCGCTAGGAGATTCGTAAAAGAATGAATTGCTTGTGATGGAACACATAGATGGAACTAGAGAGTTCGTTTCCAAGTCATGTGCCATGTGTTTTTCTACATATTTCTTGCAGACCTCATAGCTCACTGAATTGCATATTTCTTGATAACTTTCACAAAATGCCATAAGATGGCAATTATTTCTAAAACAGAAGTGGATATTTTGTTTTCAGTTCATTTGTATTTTGAAGATTATTCAAATGTTTAAACTTTCATTTCTGTGTAAAGTACTGTAAAGTTTTCTCCACATTTTCGATGTATACTGTTAACTCATAAGAAGTCTCTTTCGCTATATTGATGTATCTTGTATTGTGAACAATGACTGACCTCTTCTACTCTCTGTAATCTTTATCTATATGTCAACAAACATTTTGTTCAAATATAAATAATTATTTCAACATGATTGTACCAATGCATCACAAGCAATTCATCTTGACATTCTTAACCTGATGAGCTGCCATTTAACAGTTTATATAGGAAACTTTTCACAAGATGTTTTTTCGAATAATGAATTGGGTCTGGTTGTACACATGAGAATTCGAAAACCAGAAAATCTGGAATATAGCTTGTCCAATCCAACTCGCCAGGGAAAATTTGTTCCACATCCGGTTGCGCACTAAACTGACAGTGGATTTCAAATGGCTGCTTGTCCCCCACTGCGCAATAGGTCATCATTTCCGCGCCAAGATGAAATAGACAACCTGTACCTTCGCTGTTTTCTTTCACGCATACAATGAGCAATTCATTTTTGCTCCTCTATATACTTGCGTTCGAGTTGAGGCCAGGATCGAGCTTGACCGGAATTCGCCATCAAAGATCAACCAGTGACTTATTTCTCATATTTGGCAGCATTCTATCTGAAAATTCGGAGAAACGTTAGCTGTTGCACTCGACATTTCGAAAGCGTTTGATCGAGTTTCTTGTCTCATAGGTCTCTGCATGTGGTTGTTGATGGAGGATCGTCTGATATTTTCTCTCAATAAATGCAGGTGTTCCACAGCGTTCAGTTCTGTCGCTCACTTTGTTTCTGTTTTATATCAATGATTTGCTGGAGAAAACATCTTGTTCAGTACATAGTTTTGCGGACGACAGTACTTTCCATACTAATTTCTCTTCCACAGTCCCCATACTAGCTCGAGAAACTAAAACATTCACGTCAATAGAATTAACGATGACTTGGCAAAAATAATAGAGTGGAGTAACATGAACTTGGTGGAATTCAATGCTGGGAAAACCCAGGCATGTCTCTTCTCAAGAAAGCTGATCTATCATCATCTATATTCAGATGTCAGGAGTAACTATTCCTACAAAGTCCAGTATCTCGATGCTAGGAATTACAATCAGTAATCTCTCATGGGAAAACCATGTAAGATCGATCGCTCAAGGTGCTTCCCAGCAACTTGGATTTCTATTTCGTGCAAAGAAAATTTTCACTTTTCGTCAGCTTTTAATGATCTGGGATATAGCTCTCATGTATGGAGCTCGGCACCAAAACACTCATTGAAACTTCTTGATTCTATTCAGAAAAAGGCAATCCATCTTGTTGGTGATTTTTGTTGTGAGCTTGGAGACCTGTCGTCGAACCTCTCTTGTTCAGAGATCTTTTTCCAATAGAGAGCTTTGGAACTCCTTGCCGAAAGAGGTTTTTCCTGAGACTTACAAACTTCAAAAATTCAAAGTGAATGTTAATTCGTATCTCCTGTCCCTTGTTTCACGCGGTGTTCTTTGATAAATACAGAGGGCTTCCCTTCCGTGTGATTCTGCATATATAAAAGAAAATAATGCCATCGACAACAATAAAACACATATTAACTCGCTATTACACCCTGTCCATTTCATCTTGACACGGAAATGATGAAGTATTGCGCAGTGCATGACAAGCAGCCATTTGAAACCTACACGAAGTTCGATGCGCAACCGGATGTGGGACGAAATTCCATGACAAGTTTGGTTGGATAATCTGTAAATGTTAAACTTTTTTTTCAGAAAGGCCATTTATGTGAAAGATAAATCTTGACGAATCATTGGGAGTTAGAGTGACTACTACAGGTGAATGATCCCCAGAATTCAGATTTGAGAAATTTATTACTGCCGAACGATTAACAGAACTGCGAGTGATTCAAGAACTGACAAGAAGGCATCGTATGACATCATTTTGGGCAGCCCAACCTAGAATATATTGCAATATAGATATTGAGCCATCCTCTATAGAAGGTATAATGCTCACAAGATAGTACAGTTCTCATAGAAGAGCCATATACTATCTTGCAGCTTCACATCATATGAAATATATGTGACTGTCACATTGTTCGAGAATCGGGCCCCCGATCTCCCACTGGTCATGATTATTCTGTGAGCTGTAGGTTTGCAAATGTCGAATTTTGCTATTTTGAAGTTACAACCAACGTGATAACACCATTCATATACTTATCTTGGTCAATAGCAAATATATTATGTAACAGCTATATTATACTCTTTGTCAATATTGTCATGGTATTGCAATTGTCTGAATATGTATTGCACATAGATATTAAAAAAATGGGGGAGATTTATTGAGTGATTTGCCATATGATTCCTGTTAAAGGATCTTTTCAGTTACTTGAAAATGTTTTCCTATCCGTCACAGATTTGCTGAATTTGAAGATTAATTGAGAGTAAATTATTTATTGTTAATCTTTTCAAAATGTCGATTGGTTACTGAAAAATTCATTTATAGAATTAAGTCACCAAGTGGCAAAACAGATTGAATGAGAATTTTTATCTACCCCCGTATTATTATAATACACTTATATGCTCATAACTCGTTTTATAATGAAATCCATTACGATACAGATTTTCAACCAATAGAAACCCATTATTTTTCAATCATCAAGCATGATGTGCAAGCTTTACATTTTGAGGTTTGTCAAGTCAAAATCAGTAGGTATTGAATTTTTGAAGAATTTAGTCAATTTTCGATAATCGTATGAAAACGTCTTATAGCAGTGATATAGAAGAATTACCAGCGACTTCTCCACAGATGTCTTAGACAAGAAAAAAATACAATCGAAAGGATTATATTTTTCATTTGACAAATGCAACACATATGTTTTTATTTTCGACCAAATTAAATGAACTCTCATGGCCGAGTGGTCAATGGCGCCGGCAGTGATCACAAACGTCCGGGTTCAATTCCTGACCTCGGCAGAGATTTTTTTTCATTTCCTTTTTATTTCTCATTGTTGTTATTTTCCGTGGTTATACCATAAATTATAATTTTGTAGAATTTTTCAAAGAAATACGATTGATTACCTACTATTATTGTGTTCAATATAAATACCTAATAATATAATATTTTTAGTTCTTCATTATTTATTGGGTGTAGATAAAATAGAGAATGCAACTCTCATGTAATGGTTATTAATACACTCGCATAAACCATACGAAACTCACCTTCGGCTCGTTTCGTATCCCGGTTTATGCTCATGTATTAATAACCATCATTACACGATCTTTGCATAATATACTAATATAAATGAATCATAACCAAGATAATACTATAATAGTGTCAATAAGTACAATAAATAAGATTCAACAACATAATCAATATGTTCATCAATATAAAAAAAAAAATTTGAATTGTAACTTTGTATAATTTTAATATCAATTTTTCTGTAGTTGAGGGCAAGTTACCAAGTGATTAGGCAGTTTCCAATTGGTATTGATAAGTGGGCAAATCTGGGAGAAGAAGATTATTCCACCATGATTTTCCACTTGTTAGAGCTGAAATGAGCAAAAAAGATCATTCTTGAATCTGGATTCACAGCCCAATCATAAGTAACCCTCTTCTCATTTGAGTCAATGTTTATCCTGACTTTTTGGTTAGTGACCAAGTCACATGTGAAACAGACCTGCAACAAAAATTGCTGATACTGAATATTCAACTACTAGTTACTTTACATTCATACAGAAAAAAACATTGAATAAGTATACCTTCAGTCCCTTGGAGAAAATTGGCAAGATGGTTGATTTTTCACTTCCATCCACAAATATCTTTCCATTGTTGTTCACCATAAAACAACCTTCAACCATCAAATTTGAAGTTTCCAAATTGTTTTGAACATTTTCTTGTATCAAACCCACTAATGCATCTGTAGTATCCACTTCCAAAAACTGAAAAATTATCATCATACTAACATTTTGAAATTTGTTTCAACAGAAACGGACTCGTATACTATCGTACTAAATTTTTTTTTGTCATTAATATGAAACACAATATAAAAAAATTATTCAATATTTTGAAATATCATGAACTGGTGTTGAAAAATGAGCTGTTGAACAAGTACCTATTTGATCTAGAATAAAAATCAACAAATTTGAAATGATATTGGAAATTCAAATTGAGATCACAGCGCCACTTTGACCAACACCTGAATTAATCTCTATAACATTGTTCCAAAACCTGAAATTTTTATTGTGTAATTGTTTTCTTTCCTTTTGTACTGTGAATATAAGTTGCAAGTTGTTTCAAAAACATCTAAGTTGTGAATGTAGCAAATGTATTTCGTCTAAATGTACATCCTGTAGAAAAAAAGTGGTCTTATAATTTGATAGAGTAAAACATGAGAGTAAAACATGATAGTCCAGTTTTTCATATCAATGATCATATGTGCAGAATGGAGTAAATTGAATAGCATTAAGTTGAGAGAAAATTTATTTCCTATATTAAAGGTGGTATAGCTTCAGGGTCTCGTTCAGGGTTTATAGGTTTGAGAAACTTTTTTGCCTTTTTCTTTTCTCATCCAAATTAATGTAAGAAGGAAAACAAACTTCTTTGGAAAAGATAAAAGACGAGTTATGACTTTTTCAGAGATCAATGACCCTAACACCAAACTTATATTACTTGCGCTCAACATGGGTTTCGCTAACAAGTATGCATCTCCAGAAAAAGATTGATAAAAATCGAGTACAATAGTGTAGCCGCTGAAAAGATAGAATAATCACGTGAACGGCACGCACTCTTTGAATGTTCCTCTTCCCAATGTTACAAGTCCGATTTACACCACTCAACTAAAACGTCGCCGCGTCGTCCTCCCATCAACTCTTGGGATGCTTTTTTATAAGTGTTCATTATTACACCTTTTTCCTCTAAAGTTGAATGTCTTTTTTTTTTATCTTTTCCTTGGAGGTGAAAGAGTGTTTCCATCCATATTATTTAATTAACGTAACACACGTAAATACAAAGCACAAATGAGTACAGTACAGTGTAAACAGTTCTTCATTTATTTCAGTTTAGAAGGCGTGGCTATGCAGGCATTCACTGTTCACGCGTCCTTGAATTCTATCTTTTGAACAGCCCGACTAAAGTAACAACAATTCAATTCAGATATATTTTTCCAAAGGTACAGAATATGTCATTTAAACAACATAGTAGAGTATTCAACTCGGTTTGTATAGCTAAAATAAATTATGTAAATGAAATGTTGGAACAAAATGAGCACGTTCAGTGGTTGTTGACCCTAAGTTTCCAAATTTTTCGCAGGAGGGCAATTGTTACATTACTCAATGTTTCCAAATTTTTCGCAGGAGGGCAATTGTTACATTACTCAGTTGTTTTCTGTATTCTGTGACTCAAACTTTCATTTCCTGCATAAACTTTTATTATCTACATTTTTTGGAGCTTCATTAGCTTTAGGCATCATCTCTAGCGACAAAGGATAGTTAGCCAACCGTACGTGCTGAACGTGCAGCATATAACCAAATTGTTGAGCATGTAGATGCAAACAATATATTCGTAGGAAATCAGTCAGGTTTTAGTAGTAAGCACTCCTGTGAGACTGCTTTGCAAGTTACCATTACTAGTTGGAAACAGTTGATGGAAAAGGGAGAGTATATTGTGGCAGTTTTCATTGATTTGAAGCGAGCATTCGAAACAATTGATCGATGTATACTAATGCAAAAATTGGAATGTTACGGTATTAAATCCGAGGCACTAAAATGGTTGGACAGCTACCTAACCGATCGAAAACAGGTTGTCAAAATAAACAATCATTTTTCTAACGTGAGAGAGGTAAATATAGGGGTTCCACAAGGAAGCGTCCTAGGGCCACTACTTTTTATACTGTATATGAATGACATCAACAGCTCTCTAGGTTGTGAATATATCAACTTATACGCAGATGATACATTGTTGGCAATTAGCGATGATTCCTTGGAGTTGGCTACTCAGAAAATGAAAGATGAACTAGACAAACTACAAAACTATTTGAAAGTAAATAAACTAAAATTAAATGTTCAAAAAACAAAGGCTATGATTATATCCAATCCACATAAAACTAAAAATATAAATAAAAATGGTGTAACATTAATTATGGAAAACGAAAAAATTGACATTGTGGAGAATTTCAAGTACCTAGGAGTCATGTTGTACGAAAATTTAAAATTCAAAGAACACTTTTTAACAATTAAGAAAAAAATATCGAAAAAACTATTTTTTTTCTCAAGAATAGCTGCTCAAATATCAATGAAAGCAAAATAAACGGTTTACAATAGTATTATCCAACCACATTTTGAGTATTGTGCTACCATTCTATATCTTTTAGACAACAACAGTAAAGCCTCTCTTCAAATTCTCCGAAATCGCGGTATGAGATTGATTCTGAAATGCAACAGACTTACACCAATAAGTCATATGCAAGAAACTCTACAGTGGCAAACAGTAAATAAAAGACTGACATATTGTGCAATGATATTTATTTTTAAAATAGTCAAAGAAAATGAAATTAAAGCCTGTGATACTCTCGTAGCTTTCAAAAAAGATCTTGTAAAATATCTGTGATTTTGTTGATATATTTATTTATTCATTCAATGGTTAGTCCCAATATTGTTGGTATTGTTAATTTTTTTCCATATCTGTAATATTTATATACTGAGATTTTTATTTATATATTCTTGGTGTTGTTAAATCTGTTTTTTTTATATATTTGTAATATTTTATTTATGTAAGTATAAATGATGGTGGATGAATTTATTTATTTATAATGAGATATATTTATGAGTAATGTTTGAAAATTGTAATTGTATTGTAAATATTAGGATTTCCCATTTATCAATAAACTTACTTATAAAAAATACATAAATTTCAAATGAAGGAATGGATAGTAGGGATAGATGGCAAAGTTCCTTGAAACTTTCTATCTACTTTTCTCAAGAAAAAGTCTATGTTTCGATTGTTTTGAAATCCTTAGTGCAACATACTCTTTATACATATTGAATAGTGGGGATATTTCAAGAAAAATAATAGTTTTACCGTAAATTCCACAGAGTGTCCAACAGAAAACTGTGCTCCATCAGAAACTAATAACTTTGGGTTACTTTTCTTAGGTTCTGCAATTCTGTTCTCATTAGAAATAACATAATCATCATTAGGTTTCCAAGAAAAGTGTTTCAGTGATGTGGAAGACACTTGTGGCAGAGACCATGGAGACCATTCTGATGTTCCTTCAAATTTGCAGCATACTCTGAAGGAATATGGTTGTCCAGCTAGGAGATCTTTTACCAGGAATTGAGTGTCTAAACCTTCGAAATGAAATTACATTGAAACTCAACATTTAACTGTTGGCACAGGAATAAATAAAATATCATTAAAGAATACAATTACCTTTATAGCAATCCTTGAAATTTACTACCAAATGTGCGTCTTTAACAACATCACCAAAAGCTCTCTGCAATCTGAACTCTTGAATATCAGTCATCCTTTCTTCACTTTCAACATTTTTCCATTCAATGAGTAAGGCACCAGGCTTTTCAGATAGTTCTGTCACCTAGAAACAAGGAGAAAGTGTGCAAGTACAATCAAATTTGCCTTCATATTCTGAACTGAAAATAGATGATTTTATGCAAAAATTACCTGTATGGGGGCTATTCTGCAAACATAACCAAACTGTGTCAGAATATCCTTGACTTCGATTTCTGAAGATTGCTCAAAGTGAAAACTCAAATAAGGCACTTCTTTCAGATCTGGGACTTCAGGTAGACTTCCTAACTTACTAGCTTTTGTTATGAATGTATCCACATTATTGTTAACACCATCTATAATTGAATTACCTATGTTTATTAATTTATTTGTAGATTCAATTTTGTTTAAAATAACACTACGACATTCTTGTAAAGGAGCTAGACTCTCAGTTTCAGTCTAAAAAAAATATTGGAAATTGAGGTTCGAAAACTGAAATATTTGGCTATTCATACCATACCTTTTTGGCTTTATTCAGTAGGAATTTTTGCCTTTCCTCAAGAATGCCAAGTAAACTGTCTCGTAGGTTTGAAAATGTTTCTTGAATATTTTTCTCCGTGTTCCTGAATGTAGTGTCTATTTGTTCCAGGGCATTTTCCAGTTCACCATCTAGACAAGTCAAACGATTCAAATAAAAATGAGCAGCCTTCAGAGTTTCCAAGATCTCAGATTTGTCCATTTTCGTTTGTCTAATTGAAAATCACCGATACCAGAAGCAGAAACTAAAACTAAAAATATATCACCCTTTTGACGATCTAATGTTGTTATTGATGTGATATTAAAAAGAGCTTTGGAGTTTGGAATATAATCATAATCTATCTGTTCTCTGGTATATGCAACCAGTAAAACAATGGTGTGAACAAATGACATACAAACCATTGGCCGCGTCTAACAGCGTACAGCGCTTAAAGCCGCTTCACAAAATTTGACATTGCACCATGGAAAACTGTCAAATTCTATGAAGCAGCTTCAAACGCTGTAAGCTGATAGAACCAACGTTGGTAGACATTTCACCATGGAAAACTGTCAAATTTTATGAAGCGCTGTGAGCTGTTAGACGCGGCCATTGTTTATAGACGTTTCCAATTCATGACTTTTCTTGTTTTCTTTCGTTTTACTTACCAACGTCCAAGCCACTCCAAGCTTGAATCACACATTTTCTTGATTACATATTCACAATAACAAAAGATGACAATCAACTCAGAAACAGGAGTGGATTTTTTTCAATGTCATAAACTTGGTCATAAACTTTCACTTCCTTCATAAACTTTTTTCGCAAACTCTATTTTAAAGCTTTATCTTTCTTCCACTATTTCACTCAAACTGCCAAACAGAAATCTGGCACCGCTGCACCTATTTTGCCATTCAGAAAAGAAATCCTTGTCGTGCTTCCGTGTCGTGCTTCGTGCTTTGTGCTTTGTCGAGTGAACGGAAATATCGATGTTATATTGTAGATGGCGTAACAAAAACGAGAGAAGGCTGAAAAGTAGTGACTTCGAGGCTCATACAATTTCAAAGGGCATACCGTAAATTGTTTTGCCAAAACTATTTACATTCCAATAGTGTGTATTAATAGGCTATCGATGATTCACTGATGAGTATAAAATCCTCCAACACAAACACAATACAGACAAACTGATGAAACTGAAATGTTCAAGACCCCCAAGTAATTCCTGATTATGATCAAGTATAAAAAATGAAAATGCATGTACCCAAAATGCTTCTACTCACGTTTATGGAAATCCATTAAAAAATCTCATTAAGCTCAAACATGTAATATATGTAAACTATTTATTAGGTACGGAGTGTCATACACTCAATATAAATATTTACTGATATTTTTCAAATTATTTGATACAGAAAAAAATTGGAACTTTTTAGCCTGACACCATATAAACTGATATTATTTGCACTAGACGCGCGTTTTGCTTACTAGTTTGGTATCTTCAGAAGAAAAAATTCTATACTTGATTGAGTATCCATATACTACTAGATTAAGTATCAATTTTCTTCTCCAGAAAATGTTAACTTTGTTAGAGAAACGCGCGTCGAGTGCAAATAATATCGGTTTGGTGTTAGGGTATAATTTGATCTCTATAAAAATTTTCAATTTTGCGTATCAATTGGAATGTATATTCAATTCTGGATTCGAAAAAATTGCTCTTAACGTAATGAAAGATGAAGATTTTTCTCAAATTTTTCAAGAATATGATGAATTCATTACTCATCGGAATGAATACTTTGAACTTTCGCGGTGTGAAGGATGTAATAATTATTCATTTTTATCAGTGTTTTCCGGTCTTTTATCATCCCACCCCCATGCCTCAGTTGTAAAACATTTACTATACCTAGTTCTCATATCATTTGAAAACAATATTCAATGGAAAAACGTCAATGAAAAAAATAGTCGAAAAATATTTTTTCCTTTTCTCTATCTTCTCAGGACAATTGTATCCTTCCTTTGATACCCTTCAATGCCTTCAATGAAAATCTGCCATAAGGCATTAAGGTAATGATGTTTACGTCGCATTATAATTTTATTTCATTTCAAAGTTAGTCCGCACGTACTATGGATAAAGAATCCCTGTATTTGGTGTCGTTACACTCAAAACGGTAGGACCACGAAACATCGAAGGGATCGACGATACTGTCGCTTCTCTGTAATGATATGTTCTCGACTTTCGACAACAGTAGTAGTGAATGATATTTACGATATTTTCATTTTCCTCATACTAAACGCCATTGACTTCGATCTAATTCCTTCAGCAACTGGGCCTTGTTACTGACTCCCTACGCCATACCTCAGGTGCAGCATGGTTATTCGCGGAGCCGTCAACCATAAACATCGTAGAGTTCCCCGGTACCACAGGGAGAAATTGTAAATGGAAAAATCTCTGCCCTGTTGGGGCCCCCAACCCACGACCTCTCACACATGAACTGGGTCAGAACTACAGCGTCAACTTCCTCACCTGAAACAAATTCCCGTAACAAAACGAAATCGCACCCTCAATGTTAATAAATATTTGTGCCCAAGGGCCCGAGGGCATTCACATCTATTTATACTCGTTGTGCATAATATACAAACTACTGTAATAACAGTTCGTTATTGTATTTATAATATAGATATTTTAAAAATTACGAAAAGTGATTTGGATTTCAACTATACACTATGGTTTCTAGAGGCACACTGAAAAACTTGAGACGTTAACATTCCCGAAACATTTGAGTTTATGTGGACCGTAAAATGAACTTTATGCCCGCATGAGCATTAAGTACACTGTTATGTAGTTGGTAACTGTGTAATACAAAGAATAATGAACTAGTATGACATGATAGTAATTTATAAAGGTATCAAGAGTATAGAGTAGATGTAGAGTTGAGGCGAAGGTCTCTGGCCTGAGAGTTTATAAGTCGTCCGAGGGCTTATACATTTATATACCCCTGGAGAATACAAACTTTTATACCTTACTATCAACAATATAAGTACTTGAGAAACTTCGGAAATTTTATTTGTTTTCAACTGGAAACTAATATAATACTAATATAAAAACTGGGGGGAGTTAAAATTCAGACAATTATTTGTGTTTTTATTGCCCATGCGGACAATAAAGTGAACTTCATACATAAAGTTCACTGTAATGTGGTTGGTAACTAAATAATGGAAAAACATGATGAACTAGTATAACATAAAATATGTCTGCCTAGCAGAACAACCACAAGATGTTGATAGATAATTTCATTCATTTCGGCAGAGTTGCAGTCTTTGAAATATGTCACTGAGTTACAAACACAATAAATGAGATTCATAAAATATGTTTGATCGAAGACGAGAATACATAATACAGGTACTGATATTCTTAAATTCTTAAATATCAGCGAAGAAGAAATCGTTGACACAATAAGGCTCCACATTTCATATATATTTTTGCAGCGATCCTAGCAAGCTACTAGATTCTTTAAGACTTCTAATTTCATTTGGAATATAATTAAAGAATTTATTTGCTTTACCTATATAGTGGACTTTTTTCGAGTCTTTGAATGTATAAGATAGTTATAGTCGTTTTTGAACCGAGTGGGTAATTTTATAGTTGTGAAAAAAGTCTTTATGTTTGATTAAAATGTAATGGACTCCATAATATAAACTGCAGGAACTGTCAGTATATTGTTTGCTTTGAAGATTCCTGGCTGGATTCGAAAAATTTGATTGTCAAAGAATAACTATACAAAACAGGAGGTTTTGGTAAGGTCATAGCTTGATATAAAATTTCGATGGATCTGAATGCTGAATGTATTGGATAAAGATTATGGTGAGCTAGAATAATCGCTATTTTCCAACTACTCTACTCTAGATGTAATATATTGTAGATGTAATAAAAATATGATGGCACTCATTAGATTCGGAGTAACGCCAAGAAAAACTTGCGATAAAATGACATTCACCTGTAATCAAATTCAGTACTGATTTTCAAATTGAGCTATGAAAAATTCCGAATCACAAAGTCTCTCCTCTAATTATACTTTCCTGTTGAAAATAAAGCTCCGCACAACACTTGGTGGACCGTTCCAATACCATGCACTGATCTTGAGACTTAAAATATAGTAGTTTTCGTGTAGCAAATATCAATTTCAAAAGTATAGTGTCATCTCTCCACCAGAAGGAACAATGTGCCATTGTAATAAAATGTTTTCATAGATTTTTCATAACATGAACTCATTGGTAATGGACATATTTTTAAAGTTTCGGCTGATATCTAAAATGAAATAACTCTTGCTCGAAAACCATCCATTTCGCTCCGTGAATAAGACACTATGAGAACACTTTAGGAGATTTCAATGTCTCAGTGTTTATCTGATATCTATACATTATATTCAATGAAATAAAATATTCGAAAAGAGAAACTTTTTTTTTATAATCTTTCTTGTTATTGCAATTTTAGCATTGTTTGTAGGGATATATATATATATATATATATATATATATATATATATATATATATATATATCTCACTCATATCAAAAATGAAATATCTCTATATTAAGATGAATATAAAATAATTTCCGATCGTCAGTTTGGATTTAGCAACGCCAGGTCAACGCAGGATGCAATAGCATATCTAACAGAAAAAATTTACGAGGCAATAGATTAAAAAAGATCAGCTTTTTGCGTCTTCGTCGACTTGGCTAAAGCTTTCGACACCATCAGCAATGTTGACCTAATCGAAAAAATGGAAAGAATAGGCTTTCGTGGGAGATGTCTTTCGTTGATAACCAGTTATCTGAATAACAGAAAACAATGTGTTGAAATTGGTGATTCAATTGGTTCATTTAGAGACATTCAGTATGGAGTGCCGCAATGGACTATACTGGGACCAATATTATTCATTGTTTATATGAATGACGTTTTTGGCAAGCCTATCAATAGAAACATCAACAGTTTTGCTGATGATACAGCAATGTTCTTTGAAGATGAATCGTGGACCTCACTGAAAAATAAAATATGAATGAATTTCATATGCATTGTGAACTTCTTCAGAAGTAATCTACTCACATTTTTCATTCCTTTCACCAGCTACTCCTCTAACTTGTCTAAATATGATGGGATTAACATTGATATCCCTGATGAAAAATTTTAAATAAAGATACAAACGAGTATTAAGTATCTGTGAATATATATTGATTGTCATCTCAAATGGGACATTCATGTTCAAAAACTACTCTCGAAAATACGAGGCTTTACTAGAAAATTCAAAATCTGCTCGAATTTCTGTTCATTAAACAACTTGAGGGTAAGTACTTTATTTTGCGCTTGTACAAATCCCAGCTCCCAGTTATGGTATAATTGCTTGGGGGGGGGTTAACGAACAACTACCTTGATAAACTAGAAATCACATAGAAGTGGATATTGAAAATAATTTCAAAGAAAAATTTCAGGTGTTCTTCTGATCTACTATATACTGAAAGCAGGTTCTTCGATATAAGAGAGTTATACTGACAGGCATTACTGCTGAAACAATATAAAATTAAAATAGAAACATCTACGATAATACTCCGTGATGGTCCCTAGAATATATATAACTTTGGGACAAAGAAGCCATGTTTATTTGGGGCCAAGAATATTCAAAATTTTTCCTCCTCAGTTCAAAGCATATAATTCTTTCGGGCTATATAAATCAAAAGTTAAAAAATGGATAAGCAGTCAAAGCCGCAATTATATTCACCAAATCATCGACCTCAAGAATAATTAGGGTATTTTGCTTGTGTATGAGTCTGTGTTTGTATGAGGGTATATATCTGTATGTTTGTATATATGTGTACGTGTGGGTGTATGCGTGTGTACATATATGTGTAAAGTTATAAACAGTATCATTCATGTATGTAAGAGCCAACTTCGTTCTTTATGACTGCTACAGCATACAGTCAATATTGCGTGAGTAACCTCACTTCCTATTTTCCTAGGTATACTATAATTCAACTAGTTTATGTGCCAGAACGTTATTTCCCTTTCCACACTAAAAATCAGAGAATTGCACTTATTAGATATTTCAATGAACGAACTTTCACCTTTCATTTATAAAAAAATATAGCGCTTTTATTTATTTTTTGTCCTGCGATAATGTTACATATGTCACCAGGAGTTATAGCGAATATATTTCCTTATGGCTGTTCTTGTGTTTGTTCCTTCACATATAGTTGTTGTTATAATCTGTACTAACTCAATGTTGTTGATGAATAAACATATTATTATTTTTGTTATATAGTAAGCCAAACATTTAGAAGTCACGTCTTTTCTTTCATTTTTCTTGCGGATGTCGTAGAATGAATTCCGTATTTTCTTATATATATATATATATATATATATATATATATATATATATATATATATATATATATATATATATATATATATATATATATATATATATTTCATTCGAACTGACATAAAAATCTTTGTCCAACATTGCCAAGAGAACGGAAATATTGACATTATAGTGTTGATAGCGTAACAAATCATTTTCACACAGACATTGACTAACTATCTCATTTCTCTATGAACATTCATTTTAATTTTCGATAATATCATGCAATTTTTATATTCGATGCTATTCGCTGTAATAATACTTTTGATGCCTTTTTTATTTCGGTAACACAATCAATGGTTTTCCCAAAGAGGAATTTTTTCCCTAATTTAATTTATTTTCAGTTCCTCGCAAAATGAGAAAAATTATTTGTTGTTTCATTTGTTTGATTGATGAACAATTTGATATAAACTATTGTATAATGTGTTTATATTTTCTCGAAGATTGATGATGAAATCTCAAAAACAAGAAAACAACCGTACACCGTACCTGTACTTCCACATGGCGGATATTTTTTTAGTTGTCACACAACGCATCTTCATCTTCTCAATTATCAGAGATTGGAATATAGTCATACATATAATAAACGATGAGATTGGAACCTTTTGTGTAAAAGTTGGAAATCATGCTAAGGATCCATAACCCTGACACCAAACAGATTTCAACTCGAATTGGAGAAGTTGAAACATCGGTGGAGTTCTAGGCGAGGGTGTGAATGCTGTTTGTGACACGGCTCCTGTTGCAGCGATTTCGATGTTGTTCTCTCCGAGTAATTGGAGGAAATTTGGAGATAGAAGAAGATTCTAGGAAAAGCCGTTCATTGTATATCAACGAAAACAACATTGTTCCAAATTGCCAAGTTGGATTCCGGGCTGGTTACAATACAACATCAGCGTTAGTACAAGTTACTGACGATATCGGCAGGAACACTGATTGTAAAGATTTAACAGCATTAATTACACTCGACTTCTCAAAGGCTTTCGATACGATAAACCACTCATTACTCTGTTATAAACTAAGAGACTTAGGCTTTTCTGATGATACCATATTCTTCATCAACTCCAACCTCTCGAATCGCAGTCAAAAAGTCTCTGTCAACAATGTTATGTCTACCTCACAAACTGTAACATCCGGCGTACCCCAGGGGTCTATTTTAGGGCCGCTACTCTTCATTATATACACGAGTGATATTCTAACCTCAATTAAATATTGCAAAGTTCAAGCATACGCGGATGATACCCAGATTTATTTAAACCTCGACATGGAAAATCTTTAATCTGTTCAGTAAAACATCAACAGTGACCTCAGAATAATAAGTGACTTAGCTGACAGACATAACTTGAAACTTAACAAAAGCAAATGCCACTTCATTCTATTTGGTAATGAAAATTTGAGAACGAGTCTTTCACAGGATATATCTATTGAAATCGATGGCACCTCATTACCTATTGTGGACTCTACGAAAAATCTAGGTATTATATTTGATTCAGATCTTAAGTTCACTTCACATATTAATGGCCTGCTAAAAAAATCCTTTGGTTCTTTGAAAATGATCTATCCACATAGGCACTACCTCAATCAATCCATACGGAAGTTACTTTGCGAAACACTTGTCCTTTCCAGGTTCAATTACGATGATATTGTCTATGGTGATTTACTCACTAAATTTGACCAGAATCGTATTCAGAAAGTACAGAACTCTTGTTGTCGATTCATTTTTTCACTTAGAAAATACGACCATGTATCCAATAAAATAAAGGAACTGAAGTGGCTCACAATGGCTAATCGCACTGAGTACAACTTTTGTTTCTTCGTATATAAAATATTAAAGAACAAAATTCCTTTGGCTCTCTATCGTAAATTAACACCTAGGTCATCTGTTCATTCATTGAATGTGAGAAATAAACATCACTTTAATGTTCCTCGTCATTGTTCCGCCATGTTTCAGAAATCCTTCACCTATCAAGCCGTTAAACTTTACAACTCTTTTCTTTCCAATCACATTCATTCATCTGAATATGAAATTAAGAAATTTTTGAAAGCCAAATTTTTGTGAATTCCTAAACTAGAATATGAAATTAAAGAATTTTTTGAAAGCCAAATTCTGTAAATTTTGTGAATTCCTAAACTAGTAAATCAGTTACACATAGTTATATGTTTGATGAAGTACCAGTGATTAGTGATGGTAAAGTTTTTTTTTTTTCTTTTTCTCGCTTTACTGCATGAATGTCTTTATTATTTACCTATACTTTGTCTATCACTAGTACAATTTAGGTTAAGTGTAAGAGTAGCCTAAGCTTAACTTCGCCTACTTTGTACCGAAGAAAATAAAGACGATTTTTTATTATTATTATTATTTAAAATTTCAGGCTCTCATTGATCAATTATGAAAAAATAACACTCTACAGTGAGCGCTTGTAATTAAGCATTATTACAATGTTACTAATCATTGATACAGATAATAATATTCATACTAGGTAGGTGAATGTGCTCTATACTACGGATATATATTACATTGAATAATTCCGAGGAAAAAAACTGTTGTTTAGCATTCCAAAGGACAACCCTCGCCTACGGAATAGTGTGGAGGTACAAGAAGAAATAAAAGAAGAACTCACAGTTTATTTGCATATATATTACTCCCGCATTAACGAAAAAAATTATATGAATGAAATGAAAAATTGAAATAGATGGTGATGCAACCAAATATATAAAACTCTCGAACTTCGAAAATGAATGAACAGAAGTTGATCGAGCAGCAAAAATAAAGTTTAAAAAATCCCGTCGGATATTTTGTCCGAAATAATTTATACTCAAATCCAAACAAAAAGATTGGAATGAATTTTGATAATAGAATATAAAATTGAAAACTCAATTGGTGAAAAAGATCAATATGCTGACGAGAAAATTAAATGACATCACACGAAGACGATTGCAGATCTCACAGATCGAAACATCGTGACTACACTCAATTTGAAACTTGGTTTCAACATTTGTTCATTTGTTCCGAAGTTTGAAAGTTATATATTTGATTTAAATATGACCTATCGATGGTTGTCAATGCATAAAACATATACACATGATACAAATATCGAAAGACAAGGTACTGATAAATACATTTCTACACGATTCACGCGGAGAATCATTTTTTATAGCTCATAATATCCTTTTCTGCACTATGAATACATCATTCCAACAAGAGGACAGTCCCAGAAACATAGACCACATCGCAATTTCTACTCAACATGTGCATAATAATTTATTTTCAGTAGGAAATCACGGTAATCGTGCCATCCTAACCATTGGTCGAACTTGTAGTCCTCAGAATTTAGTGCTTTCACTATCCGTAAACAGATACACTCCGTTCTCTTCAAGGGAAAACAGATTGTCACATAAGGTTTCTGCCGATTATGGAACGAATCAGAACAGTTCTATTGATTTTCAAATGAAGATTGTTTGCTGAGAACCATGACTCAATCTTTTTGAAACCATCGGTATATTTTGATTTCAACCCAGAATGGTACTTATCCGAAATGATCATCGAGGTATAGTAGTTTTCACAATAAATGGTATTGACTGAAGGATTATAATAAAATCGATTAGACCCTTAAGTTGTAAAATCCGAGATGCACATCATAAATGTAAAAGGACCGGATTCAGGTAATTTTGTTTCTCAGCGAGGGATTATAGAGGATTACAGCTAACACTTCTTGTTCATTTTAGTCTTTGTATTTCATTGGAAGTGTTCACTTGTGTTACGGCGTGCAATAATTTTATAACATTTATTTATTATTACAGACATTAATAGCAAAGATTTTATACCCCAACGTACAGAATAGGCAGTATGTGGCGTCCGTGGATAAAAAGTAATAGTGCTTCTTCCAGTGATTCGTTAAAGAATAATCACTTATCTTGTGACGCGAAAATCATTACAAAAAATGTGTATAGTTCCTTACTTCAGCAAGGATATAACGCGGGTGCTACAGCAAAAGTAACCAGTAATTTGACGAAGGTGCCTTTTACTTCAGTTAGACGAATTGTTGAAAATTCCATGGAAAAGCGTAAAGATTCCGGTGTCACAAAAAGTCTAGACGACTGGGAAAAAGATTTGATAAGGCGAAAAATCTACACTATGTACGATGAGCAGCGTGTCCCTACAATCAAAAGTCTGAAACAGCGGCTCATCAATGACGAAACTCACATCAACTGTGGCCTCACTACTCTTTGGCGAGCTCTGTCTGCAATGGGTTTTGAATATCGCAAAATTGACAAGAGACAAGTAATAATGGAATCCACACCTTTAATAAACTGGCGTTCTGAATATATAACGTCAATAAGAAAATACCGGTCTGAAAATCGGCCAATACTCTACCTGGACGAGACGTGGTTTGACACTCATGACACCCCTTGGATGGTCTGACTCCTCTGATAAGTGTAAAACAAAAGCACCATAAAATAAAGGAAAGAGAATCACAAAATTACACACAGGATGAGAAAAAAGTTGGATCCCAAACGCTATGTGGCTTTCTGCCAAAAATATTAAGGACTCTTGTGTTGATTATCACGAAGATACGACAGCAGAGCTTTTTAAAGATTGGTTTAAAAATTGTCTGTTACCCAACATTCCGCCAAACAGCGTTATAGTTATGGACAACGCAAGCTATCATAGTCGACAATTGCAAAAAATTCCTGGCTCAAAGAATACGAAATTGGAGATTCAAAACTTCATGGCTGCATATGACATATATTTTGAGGAAAATTATACAAAAAAAGAACTTTTACAAGTGCTGCAGTCATTTTCTTAGAAAAAAACTTATATTTGTGATACAATTGCAGAAGTATTGGGACATACAGTGTTACGACTACCTTCCTACTACTGCGTGTTCAATCCCATAGAGCTTATGTGGCACCAACTTAAACTTTAAGTGGTAGTGTGGCAGAATCAATTAGGAACTGTATGAATGACATTCCTACCGAGAGTAGAAGTTCTGTTAGTCATGTTATAAATGTTGAAAACTCGTACCTTTCTGTAAAATCAATTGCGCCAATTATAATTAATTTAGATGAGGGTAGCGATAGCGACACTGAACTGAATATAGAATAGAATTGTAAAATTTAAATAAAGTACTTGTATATCTCCTACATTATGCAAAATTCAAATTTCTTAAGTTCGACCCTGTAGCACATTTGCATCTTTTACCAGATGATTTTCTACACAATGGGATTAAATCGGGTAGTTTATTGCAGTTAATAAGCCAATACCATTTACTGTGAAAAATACTATACTCGTATCATCAGCATACGTCGTCACAGATTATGCTGTGATTGAGGTTTCGAAGTCTTTCACATAAATTAAAAACAATATAGGACCTCAAATCGACCCCTGCAAGACCCCCAGAAATCTGGGAAAGATATCAGATCTGATTTCAACAAACTGTTTCGATCGAAGTTCAAAATTTATATATTTGATTGCTTCACCATGTATTTTAATTTCATTATTCGTAATTTATTGGTTCAATTGACATTTTTCTATCTTATGAGTTTTTTGTAACAAAAGAGTTGATTATATAATTGTTTTGCACTACTAAGTTTTTGGTTTCCAAATTACAGTGTGCTTGGACATGTGAACATCTGAAATATAAATGTTTTCAAATGTTTTTTTCAAAGAGAACATTGGACGTGCGAAATCTGCACGGGGACTCTGATAAATAGAAACGTATATTAGAATCGAAATGTGACGTCAAATTCGACATCTCGGTCCTATACTTACATTGCCGAGATGTCGAATTTTACGTCATTTTGACGTCACATTTCGATTCTAATATACGTTTCTATTTGTCAGAGTCCCCGTGCTGAAATAATTTCAACTCGAACAGAATTGTACACATCTATGAGTATTAATTATTTCAGGTGATTAAGGTTTTCAAGTCATTCACACAAAATAAAAACAATGTTCGGCCTTGAATCGACCCCAGATATGTAGAAATTATATCAGATCAGATTTTATTGATTTCAACAAATAGCTTCTGTGGGAGATAGTCTGTAAGCCAAGATGGCGGAAGACCACACGAGCCGTATTTGTAAAGTATATTTATTGATATTTCGTGATCACCATAGTCGATTGCCCTGCTGCAGTCACAAAATATCCCGACAGTACAAACTATGTTGGTATATCTCCAGGAGAAATGTGAATATTAAACTTATAGCTATGTAAAAAATGTGACACTGTAATTATAGCGGTACCTAATCCTAGGTAGATTTTTGAATCGCGCCTTGAGCGAAAATATGCTGCAAATATTTGGGCACCGTTTGGAATTGGATTGACCTCTTTTGGCTCATTTTACTAACCTGGAGAGTTACAAAGACCTGTCAGGTTTCATAGATACATTAATAGTAAATGGCTCATGATACAATAAGGCAGGGGTTCTCAAACTTTTTTGGTCGCGGCACCATTGTAGGGCTAAAAATATTTCACGGCACCCTCCAAGTCCAAGCGATTCGATAATGACAATAAATGAGAAAATACAGTTTTGAGGCTCATTTATTTTGAATATAAACTTTTTTGCAAATCATATAATAAAACACACTGCACATTTGATACTCAAATATTCTTACTTAATGTGAAGAATGAAACTGTTTCGATGATGTTCTCATTATATCCTATAATTATGGGAATCTTTGTTAGTTTAACCCTCAAATCCCTTGATGCCTCAAGTTTGATTCTGTATTTGTTTTTAATATAAGCATATGCTGAGAAAGAAGATTCACAGAGATAAGTTAATGTGAAAATCACGAATTTTTTCACTGCCACCTTGCCAACAGCATTATTTTCAGAGTATACCTGCATCCAGAACTCCTCTTGGCTTCCTTCACGGTATTTTAGTTTTAAACTGCTATCTTCACTGATCTCAAGTAGATTTTGGAAAACTTGATTTGTCATTTTTTCTTAAATATTCCGCGACACCCTCGGCAAATGCTTGAGGCACCCCAGGGTGCCGCGGCACCCACTTTGAGAACCCCTGCAATAAGGTAATATTGTAATATTACGAAGTAATAATAACGAGGTGATATTTGTACAACTTATCTCTTGAATAAAGTCTTTCAAAAAAAAATGAAAAAAACTGCATTATCAAAAATTTTTTTACAACAATTTCGATCCATGATAAGTGGGTTGAAAATATCCCCATCATTGTTCACTATGCTGGTTGAAGTAGGATAGAAAAATCATTCCAGATGTTTGAGCTTGATGCTGTTGATATAAATATGGTTATTGATTTGTTGGTTGAACACAATAGAATTTTTCAATAGTATCACACCTGAAACAGAGGCGCAGACCTATAAACTTTACCGCTTGAAATAAGTAATTCTGTACTGATCACCAAAATCCCAATTCGACCTTGAAAATGGTTAGTGACCGAATACCGAAATAATTTACCTATAACTACCTACCTATCCAGTATTTTTTTCTGTCCCATAATAACCCATAATTTGTTAACACCTTCTCAAACTCAAACATAATCGGGCCTTTTTTTTCACATAAAAATCAGCATCAAAGAAAACCGACAAGGTCAAACGAACCATAAAACAAACAACACATTATTTGTTTTTTTCTTCACAGCACTTCCTTAGGTGATTCCCGTTTTTGACGCGCAGACAAGTTGGCGATGTGCTCCCACCCTTCCTTCGTCAAAACAAGTTCTCCGCACCAGAGCTTACTCGATTCGAAGCTCGCGTTCAGTCAAAGACGCATTGTAGAGGGTGCTGGGTGACGCTGTGGCATTCGGTTTCATCAGAGTACGCGCGAAAACTTTCAGCAGCGGACGATTAGCGGTATTTCGTGAGTTGTGGAGTTTTGTGGGGCTCGTCGAAAAGTCGCTGACAGTGATTACAGAAATTTTGGTTTCAGTGCAACTGGTGACTTTGCTGTTCTTCAAGTGACATGTTCCAGTTGCTCGTTGAAGTTTATGATGGGGTTCAATAATACCTAAGGTGAGCGCATTAAACTCGATTAATGTTGAGTAGTAACTGATGTTCAGGCAAGTCCCATTCGTTCATTCAACTGAACTGCATAATTATAGGGAGCGTTGTAGTCTAGATATTATATGTAATTGCTATATCTAGCATCAATGTATGTTGAGAGTAAGGTGGCTGTTGAGAGTTTTTGTCTTTCAATGTATATCAGAAAGAACGATTTCTAGTATTTGAAACTTCCTAACTTTGGATTGGTAGGTAGTCACAGGGTTCTTTTTCGGTTTTTCCGAGGGTTTTTTAGTTCGATAGGTTGGCGTAAATACATCTCCAGACCGCATATATCCGAAAAATTAGGGAAATATTGAGCAGGAGAAACAATATAAGAATTTTGCCACATTCTCAAACTGTGTTCATTGTTCATCAAGGTATCTCTCGGCAAAATTGATTTGTAATCAATTAGTTACCTATTTAAACCAAACATTTTCTAATGAAGAAAACCCAACTAGGTAGTATTTCTTTGAATGGAAGCGTCTTGTATGTATTCGAAAACAACGAAATGTGTATTTGAGACAAGTTGTGATCAAGTTAATTAAATAAGTTGAAGAAAGTTGAAAACATTGAATATCGATATTTTGGCGAAGGATTCGATGTACCTATATGTATCTATATTCTTGATTTCGGAAATCTTGCGATTTTATTCGTTTCTGGTAAACCTAGTGAAAAATATATAATATAATTTAAGGAATATATGTTCTCAAATACAAGCTATGACAATTTCAAGATGATATTGAAAGCACTGGATAAATCCAGAATTTGATTGGAAAACTCGTTTTTGGTATGCGGTTGTACTTCTGTAGCACTGATACAGATGGCGTTGGAACTAAGTTTAGTAATAGGTGTATACACGGTTCAAACGGATTATCATCTGGCTCATTGTGTTTTTTTCGTAGAATTATGTGAAATTCATAGGTTGCTTCACTTTGAGAAAACTGTCTGGTAACATTCATATTTCACCTACCTATCCGAAAATAATATACTCGCATTAAGTAATGAAGACTAATCACGAGTCCATTTTCTGGAAAAAATATATTTGAACATATTGTTTATGAAATTTCTGATGCCACCTTTTTCGGTTTATCACTTCTAGTCTCGCTTCTAGTATATTGCTGTGTGAGTCTCTTTTTATTAACAATGCACCACTTTTCATCTGAAGGTGCCATTTTGCTTGTCGAAACGTGCGTTGATTTGGTGTTCGTCTCCGTGTTCGTGTAATACAACTTCACAGGATTTTATGAATTAGCAATTTTTCTGTAAGTTTTATGAAATGAACGTACGGCCAAAGGTCCGAGTTATTCTTTTTCGAATGAGAGTAATTCTTTGGGTAATTTGATCTATCAATCTACACATATAGTTAAACAGTGAGGTAACAGATAACTACCTGAACCTTGCTGAAATGTATTGAAAAATTCGGTTCTCAAGTTTTCCGTTTAATTTTTCAGAACATTGACTACTGAAAAATAACTACTCACCCAGTTACCACCATTATCAATGAAAAGTTCCACTTTTATTTATGTTTTTGATCGTGCCCAGAAGTAGGATCCTTTTTTAGGTCATGAATATCTTCTAGCAAGTCGACCAGACATTTGATTGCACCGCATTTCAGCTTGATTCAAGGTGGGTGATCCTTTGTGCCAAGAAATATTCAAAGCGTACCTAATGAAAGCGCGCAGGATGGTAATGATATAGCCACATTATTTGTTTTCAATTGTGCAACGGATAGGTAGGTACGGTATCAAAGTTGAATTAAAAGGTAGAAAATATCAATAGGCGGTTTGAATACCATTATTAAAACGTTATCGATGTGAATGGAACGATTCAATTGATATTGTTCGAAGAACCACACAGAAGATGAATTAATTTTGATACAAGAAAGCGGCTTGGATCCTCGCATTGATTCTCAATGATTTTCAATGTATCTTCGCTATTATTAAGTGGACAGTTTTCAAGGGCGAGATGCATACTTGGGTGCTATTTTTTCCTTCATATGTGGGTCTGTTATGTTCAGGTCGAGGTTCAAGTCTCGGATCTATGTTTGATCAAAGATCATAACACGATCAAAGAAATTGGAAAAATACAAAATTAAAAACATGTTAATCATTTTTAATTTGTGGATTTTTCGGATGACGAAATTATTTTCGGTTATAATTGCACGAATGTAATTCATTGGAATATTTCACGAATAAAGAAATTCTCAAGGAAATGTTATTTTTTGTTCATTTATACTTTCCTCTATAGATTGTATGGAGCACTCACCAAAACGCGAAATGTTTTTCTATTTTTGAAGTCTATCTGACATTCATTTGTGTTGTTTACTGTCGTCTAGCGATACGGTTTCAAATGTGTTATGGTGACTTGATACAATGCAATTACCGCTGTAAGTTTTCGATAATTGCATTGCTCTTACAGGACAATTTATGTATGAGGGAAATATTCATTCTAAACAGAATAATTTTTCTAATAGTTGGGTACAAGGGTAATTGCGGAAACAAGTTGGAATCGAGAAAACCGACCTGAAATCCTTAATGAATTCTTGAAATCCAAATTGAAATTCCCCATTTGGAAATTTGGTGTACAAAGGACCCCGCACTAATCTTATGGAAAACCGGTTTCGGTGAAAATCGCTGAAATTTCAATATGATGTCGCCCATGCCATCCTGAATAAAAGTTATCATTGCGCCAACTCTCTGAATGCCCGCGTTTGGATTCTACAGGGGGTCAAAGTTCGATATTTTGACGATTTTTCAAAAAATCCGGAATTTCATTTTCATTGTATCGATCTGAATTTTTATAATGGAATAGTCCACAATATGTGCATCAAAAAGTTCAAATGACAAAAGTTTCTAGAATCAAAACTGGCGGGTATACAGAGGGTTGAACTTTGTTTTTGGTAATTTTTATCGAACTTTTTTTGAGAAAATATTCGTTTTCCTGCAGATCCATGTGCAATTGATGTTACTTACAGTACATAAGAGGGCGATCATATTTTGCATTTGAACTAACCATCCAAAATAAAAAATTATTTTTTTTATATTTTTTTTATTTTTAAAATAAGAAAGTTAAAGTTTTATTTAAATATTTGAAAGGTACGGGGCGATCAAAAATATATTTTCAATTTCGGAAAAATGTATCCCTTTGTATAGTCAGCTTTCACCAATATATTCAGCTGATTTTTTGAAACTATGTAGCTAACATACATACAAATGTGTCAACGTCTGTGCTCATTAATCTGAATCCAAATAAAGTTGCGGCGATGGTCCAAAAAATATGGAGAAGGGATGTTTCGGAATAATTTGGAAATGATATTTCTTTTGTGCCTCTTTAACGTTTTTAAAAAGCCAAAGACAATTTTAAAAGATCAGATTAACACAATTTACTGTACTAAAATAACAACATTTTCGTTTCAAAGACTTGTACCTACTACTTTTCTGTGCAAGTAACTGTATTATTCCATATCCAAAATAGAGCAGTCCTTGGAATGTCATTCGATTGCTGTCAGAGTTATGGATGTTTTTGATAGCAAACATATTTTGATGTGTTGAACGTAGATGAAATGTTAGTATTTTCTAATAATTAGAGAATCGGTTGATGTTTTGGTCATCAATTACCTGTTTTCTTTTATTTTCTGCTCTTCGAAGTTAAATAAGGTGAGATAATCATTATATTCAATTGTATCTCATATTTGAATATTCCCAGGTCATCATGGCCTATCAAAATCAAGTAAATTGCTTTGTATGCGATACCCGATCAAGACCAGCTCGAATGTCACATCTTCTTCATGGAGAAGAACATTTGGAAAAGTGTCAAATAGCTATTTCTAGGCGGGATGCACGAGGTGGTCCCCCTCTCATCATAGGAGAAGAAACAAGAATATGTTTAAACTGTAATCGATCTATTATGAATGAAATAAGGGACTTGACGATTGATCCAACTTGTATAAGACTTAATGTTTTGACACAAACATCGAGCCATACATGCTTCATCTGCAATGCCGCCGATGATCAGCAAACTCTATCCAATAAATGCAGGGCCAATATTTTTGTTCATCGAAATATATTCATCCCGGATAACGTGAAGGCGTGCAGACATCATCTCGATGATAACGGTTTCATTTTGCCATTTCTATTACCAGGAATCCAGTTTGTAAATAGACCTTATCTGATAAAGGGACAGCAACTATCCATTTTCCTTCAAGGGCTTCGTTTTGTGGCTATTGAACACTCCAGCTATGAAGATGAGAAAAATTTCAGTGAGGATGAGTTTCAGGCAATATCTCCTATAACCAAAGAACAATTTCGTAGTCTTTTTATGTTCTGTGATATGGTTCCGCAGGAACATGGTTATAGATATATAACGAAAAAAGACCTTATGACATTCCTCTGTAAATTGCGTCAGGGTCTGTCGGATGATTTCTTGAAGGTAATATTCCATTATCCCTCTAGGCAAGCCACCAGCTTAGCAATTTCTAAAGTAAGACAGTCTTTGATGCAAAGATTCGTTCCATCGAATATCGGCTTTGCAGCCATCGATAGGAATGTGTATATTAGAAGGCATGTGAGTGAGTTTTCCAATATTTTATATAACCCGACCCCAGCCAACCCGAAGGCCATCGTTTACATCGACGGATCATACGCCGCCATAAATAAAAGTTGTAATTTCAGGATATTGCGCCAATCTTTCTGCCGGTACAAGGGACATCATCTGGTGAAACCAGTTTTGATTGTGGCCCCGGATGGATATATACTGAGTATTCAAGGACCTTATTTCTCAGACGCTCGCAACAATGACGCAAGAATTTTGGAGAATCAGTTTGAAAGAAACTTAGAAGACATGAGGGGATGGTTTAATGAAGGTGACATTTTTGTTGTGGATCGGGGTTATCGAGATGCCATACCCTTACTGAATAATCTTGGCATACAATATGAAATGCCCGCGATTGTTCCACGAGGGCAACAACAGCTTTCCACCGAGGAAGCAAATAAATCTCGATTAGTGACGAAAACTAGATGGATAGTTGAAGCAAGAAATGGACATTTGAAAAGCATGTTTAAGTTTTTTGATAAAACGATCGAAATGCCACACGTACACAATCTTAGCGATCTATATCAAATCGCTGGTGCACTCATCAACAGCTTCCACCCCCCAGTCTCAATGAGAGGTGCCAATGCTCAGCTGGCACAAGAATTGTTACGAAAATCACAGGAGGTAAATGTCGTCCAGGCTCGAGTGGAAGTGGACAATCTTCATCTGAGAAATGGTCAATGGGTCCGTATGAATGGAAACCTGATTCCAAACTTTCCTCGCCTTACGATAGAATATCTAAGAGATTTGACCGTAGGTATATACCAAGTTAAACTTTCACCTTCGTATATACAGGATAAATTGCAAAGGGAAGAAAATGAAGAGTTTCAGGTCGATATTTTCGAAGAGGAACCTGGATTCATGAGAGTCAGGGTTTTTTCGAGGTTCAGAAATGCCACAAAATATCAACTGTGGATCAAATATAATGATGGAGAAGAACCTGATGAACCAAACGAGCCCATATTAGGATATTTTTGTACTTGTAAAACCGGCGCCAGAACTTTAGGAACATGTGCGCATGTTGCCAGTGTTCTATGGTATCTTGGTCATGCTCGACATGACCCCAACAGTCGATACCCCTCAAGTTCCCTACTAAACTCAGTAATGGACGCGGCAAATAGACCACAACAAATGGTTCCTGATGGTGCGCTTGAAATAGTTGGGTAGTGAAACGATGACAGTCATGCCGGTGAATAAACTCCTCACAATTTATTTGAATAACATCTCAAAAAACCCAAGACCGGTATGTAGGTGGTCAATTTGGATGCATGACATTTCGTCTGAAGTCTAATTCTTTATTGCGATAGAAATCACTTGCATCCTCATTCTTCATTGCAATAGAATTAACTGCAGATTCAATCATTGTAATGGAAGATTTTTCCAATTATTTCAGAATGTCGCATGCTCTATTCAGTGATATCTATATAAGACCTACCCTACACTGATGAGGGGGAAAACCCCGAAACCGGTATAACTCGTTTCGGAAAACGAAATATGAATCGTCCGAAAGGCTGTCTTCATGGAAAAAATGTACTTGCTGAATTGATTCGACTCAGTTCAGTAGCTGTTGTAGTACTATCATCATTTCTGTTTTCTCTGAATCAGCATGCTTGGAATCGTGCTGAATTCATGTTATGTACTTACTTTAATTCATATTTCATATATCTGTCAGTTGCGGTCACAATTTTTTGAAGACAATGGCAGTTGCGAAGACCTGAATATAAACCAAATCATCTCATTTCTCTCTACTTGTTCTTCCGCACACGATCTTTCTCGAGAATATATTGTTTTCATACTGGATTTTCCTAAAACATCGGGTGGAGACAAGGTGGTCCTGGTCCTAATAGAGTTTCTGAATATATAAAAAATATGAATAGTAAACGGATACTTATATTTTTGAAAAAAAAATTTTTTTTTGGACCAACCTTTGTATATTCATAAATTCTCATTTCAGATAATTTGGTCATTGAAATGTTTCGGAGTTTGTCTAGTAAACAATATTATTTTCCGTTACAAAGAAATTATTGATTATTCCAGAAATCAAGGAAATACTATACTTCAAAACCCTGTATAATTCAAACCGTGGCATTCGCGTGGTAGGCACTGTAGAACTTTTTGATCAATAATAACTCATCTACATTATATCAGAAAATAAAAGAAATTCACGGACGATTTTAGAAATCATTTCTAAATTATTCCGAAACATCCCTTCTCCATATTTTTTGGACCATCGCCGCAACTTTATTTGGATTCAGATTAATGAGCACAGACGTTGACACATTTGTATGTATGTTAGCTACATAGTTTCAAAAAATCAGCTGAATATATTGGTGAAAGCTGACTATACAAAGGGATACATTTTTCCGAAATTGAAAATATATTTTTGATCGCCCCGTACCTTTCAAATATTTAAAGTTGGATGGTTAGTTCAAATGCAAAATATGATCGCCCTCTTATGTACTGTAAGTAACATCAATTGCACATGGATCTGCAGGAAAACGAATATTTTCTCAAAAAAAGTTCGATAAAAATTACCAAAAACAAAGTTCAACCCTCTGTATACCCGCCAGTTTTGATTCTAGAAACTTTTGTCATTTGAACTTTTTGATGCACATATTGTGGACTATTCCATTATAAAAATTCAGATCGATACAATGAAAATGAAATTCCGGATTTTTTGAAAAATCGTCAAAATATCGAACTTTGACCCCCTGTAGAATCCAAACGCGGGCATTCAGAGAGTTGGCGCAATGATAACTTTTATTCGGGATGGCATGGGCGACATCATATTGAAATTTCAGCGATTTTCACCGAAACCGGTTTTCCATAAGATTAGTGCGGGGTCCTTTCACGTGGGTGAAATACCACTCGTGTAAATCATAATTTTCAAGTACTTATACTGAATTTTTTTGGAAATCCTAGTGTATTACAACTCGGTATTACAAAGACAAGCCGACTCGCAACCCGATTATTTTACTAGAAATCTCGTTGACATTTCACATACTTAGTGTGGATTGTACAAAGACATTCACCTTCATTGTGGGCTTGTGGGTGGTGAGTCACGAAGTATTGTAATACGCCTACTGGCATTTTCGGCACCAAACCGTTATTACACAGACGAATTAACGATTTTTGCAATTACTACACTTTCACATATTCACCATTCGTTGCTTCTATGTTGTCATCAAATTGTCTGCATGTTCACGAATGTTAATCAATTATGTTTGCCTTCTGGACTCGTATAGTATATACTTATATACTAGTTGTTATCAAGCCTCTTTTGATTTTTTCTCGTTTTTTTTTTTTGATTTTTTTTATATAGTGTGATTTTCGAAGGAATAGGTAATTAATATAGATTGTAATTATAAAACAAAAATTCGGTAACACACTCGGTTACACATGAAAAGGCGTAGGTACATCACAGTTGCAATATTACTGGCACCCGTATGTCAGTACTTAAATGTTGAATCCTTGGTTGCTACCTTTATACTTCCCCGGTGCAGCCTGGGATTGTTTTATTTGAAAGGTATGAACATTATCGGAAAATTACCTAAGTATGCTTACTATCACCAAATATTACCAAAGGTTGGTTTTTTATCAGGGATATCTTTGAAAGCGATAATAGCTCGGATAATTCTATGTACCCCTCGACGTACCCAATCTCTAGAGTAGTCCATCCTCGAATCCATGAATATGCCTATTAGTTATTGTTGAATATGTGCTATCCTTGTTTTCATAAAAAAGCGAGTAGAAGAAGTATATGCAAACATCATGAAGTCACCATACATATTTTTTAAAAAGACATTTTTTCACTGTTCTCTTCTCACAAAATCGAATTTTCTTTAAAAATATTGGCTAGAGCACTAGCCATTCAGTTTGCTTACACGTTTTCCTTCTTTGCAATTTTATTGCAAAACCCCGAAGTCTTCAATTCCCAGAACGCCTACCGAATTTGTATATGTCACCGTTTTTGCGAAGTGTGAATAAAATGACCATTCCAAGACAAAGGGTCCTAGGCTCGCTAAATGTTTGTTTGATATTGTTTAGATAAACGCTGGTTGGTAGAAAATATTTTTTGCTTGATTGTTCTGATGTTTTTCTTGATTTTTTTCTTTATCCTCAATCGGATGGTTTCGTTCCCTAGGAGAAAACCACTATTTTAATGGTAGGATAATTAAAGAAAAAATCATTTTCTACTTATGAATGAACCAAATTATGTCAAATGAATGTTTTGCTAACTTGGAACCGCTCGAAACTTATATGTAGAGCACTTCGATGTTTCACATCCCCTCAAATATACTTCCTTTTTTAATTTACGGAGGAAATAAAATACTTGAGTAATGAACTCGGTAATGAAAAAATTATATGTATGATTTCCGAGATGATTTCAATTGTGTTATCGAATTAAATATAAGAAGTTTCAGAGGTCTATTCCGTACCCCCGTAAAGCTAGCAGAACCACTTTGGAATTTTAGAAATTTTTTCAGGCCATAATTTTAGGCCAATTTTAGGCTAATTTATTACCCCATTCCCGAATTTTTTGCTCTTCAATTGTGGGATATATCGCGGGTTCTGCTAGCTTAACGTTAAGCTAGCAGAACCAAACCGCTAAACGAATTTTTATGAAAAGTTTGATCACACCATAATTTTAGGCTCATTTGAGGCTCACGTTTGCACCCATTGTACATTTTTTTGGATTGCAGTTTAAAAAAAAATTCTGGGTTCTGCTAGCTTTACCGTTAAAATAGCAGAACCCAACCAACACTATGGAACATTGAAAGTTTTTTTCAGAACATAATTCTAGGCCAATTTAAGGCTGATTTATCACCCTATTCCCAAATTTTTCGCCCTTCAATTGTAGGAGGTATCGCGGGATTTGCCAGCTTCTCGTTAGGCTAACAGAACCAAACCGCTAAACGAACGTTTATGAAAAGTTTGATCACACCATAATTTTAGGCTTACGTTTGCATCCATTGCAGATTTTTTGGATTGCAGAACCCATCCATTAAAAACGATTCGGAACAAATTCAGTAAGAAAATAATTTTAGGCTCCATCCAAGCTAATTAATTACTATGTTATATATTTTTTGCTTCTCAGTTGGGGGAGAAATCATAGGTTCTGTTTGCTCAACACTGAGTTGGCTGTACCAAAAGGCCTGACGAATCCTTGGAAAAAATCTGATCACACAATCATTTTAGGCTCATCATAGGCTCACGTTTGAACCCATCACAGATTCATTTGGATTGCGATTTATAAAAATAAATAAATAAATGAAAAAGCAACAACAAAACCTACGTTAATCTATTCGAGAATAAGTACATCTAATGTTAAAAAAAATGTATCACATAATCAGTTACGCATGCCATTCAAGTCACCATACGATAAAATAATTGCAAATGCAAACGAAAATAAATATGAAAATAACATAATTGAAAAAACTCACTCTGACAACATAAAAAAAAGTTGATATGAAAGTACACATACAATCATTATCAGAATATACAAAGACCTAAGAATATGACTTCTTGAAGTAAAGAAGAAGATGGGGATTCACTTTTGTTTTCAATCTATTTTTTTTTTTTCTTTATCGGAAAGGTCATTTTACTCGATCCAGAATGACGATCTTGCTGCTCTGCCCGTATAGTGACCCATACTCAACTGAGATTCACTTCTGGTCGTAGTTCCGGGAATGAAACTCGGAATGAAATTTATCATACCGAGCAAATGAATGAAAGTGGATCAGATAAAGTTTTTGGAATATTTTCCAAGGTGATATTCAAGCTCGTGTGGTTATTAACATTTACTGGTTCCTTAAAAAAATATTGACCTGAAAAAAAAAACTATAATCATCCAACGAATAATAACACACAGGACACCCACCAGTTTCTGTCAATTTGGATTCCCGATAGCCATTGCAATTGAAACATTTTTGTTTCAATTGCAATTGTTTTGTTTCTTCTTAGGACAACATGATTTTCGATGATACCATCCGAATCTTTCCTTATACTTTCGGAATCTATAGAAACCACCCTCAAATTTTTATTCTTGGGAGGGCAACCATTTCCACAAACAGACACCTCTCTCAAAGTGGGGTGATCTTCAAATACTTTTGATATCAATGAAACTACATTGCACTCACAATCGATCAAATAATTAATCCTTACTATTTGTTTGGTGGTTGTTTCAAATATATCTCTCAATATCAAGGTTCGACGTCGATATGAGTTGGTATTGATACCTTTGGAGCTGATGCGTATTACCATGTCAGCAAACCTGTTTCCTATTGAGGCTGAGTCCTGGAATGAACTTCTGACCTCTTAATTGTCACGGACTCCTAAAAGAAATATTTGCAGCAGGCTATCAAAACCACAAGTATTCTTTAACGAATATAAGTTTCCATCTATAGTGATTGCCTACAATAGAAAATGGATATTATATTGAACAATGAACTGTGAGCAAGGGAGCACACAGCAAATAATATACGAGACTGTCTACTATAGAGAGAGAGGAATTTGCTGAGATAAGATGAATTGTCCAACTCATTTTGGAATGTATGTTTCAGATACCTATATTTGATTATTGTTTACTTACTCGAAGAGATCGATGAAGTCCATTTTTGATTATTGGAATTTTGTGAAGTTTTTTGTATTCGCCCAGTGAATCATGAATGTCATAATTTTTGGTTAGATATAGAGATGTCGGTTTTTCATTTTTATTGAAAATTATGGTGTGATCGAACTTTTCATAAACATTCGTTTTGCTGTTTGGTTCTGTTAGCCTAACGAGAAGCTGGCAAATCCCGCGATACCTCCCACAATTGAAGAGCAAAAAATTTGGGAATAGGGTAATCAATCAGCCTAAAATTAGCCTAAAATTATGTCCTTGAAAAACTTTCAATGTTCCAAAGTGGTTGGTTGGGTTCTGCTAGCTTAACGGTAAAGCTAGCAGAACCCAGGATTTTTTTTTTAAAATTGCAATCCAAAAAAATCTGCAATGAGTGCAAACGTGAGCCTAAAATGAGCCTAAAATGAGCCTAAAATTATGGTGTGATCAAACTTTTCATAAACATTCGTTTAGCGGTTCGGTTCTGCCAGCTTAACGTTAAGCTAGCAGAACCCGCAATATCTCCCACAATTGAAGAACAAATTCGGGAATGGGGTAATAAATTAGCCTAAAATTGGCCTAAAATCATGGCCTGAAAAAAATTCTAAAATTCCAAAGTGGTTCTGCTAGCTTCACGGGGGTCTATTCCGTAACTCATAGCGATGTCGTTATCCAACTACTATCGTTAAATTAACGATATTTGTGTCGAATCTTATTCCGTAACAATATAAAATCGTTGAAAGTCGGTAGTGAACGACATAATATAACGTTTGTTAACAGGAATAGAAATGGTTCAGTTGGCTTATGACTTGAAGTAGTTTTGTGGTATTTTTGACATATTGTTCATATAAATCGTTGAGAGCTAGGTACCGACAGTCGTTTGATAACGGATCGTTCATTAACGGTGTTTTACGGAATAGACCTGTGACCATTATTTTACAGTAGGTTTCTGGCGAGGTTTCTGTTGTACAACGGATTTTCGAAGTGAGACTCCTTGGTTTCGAGCAAAATAAAATTCTATTCCTCCCATCTCAGTCATTAACAAAAATCCGAGCAAAAACCACTGGTTTCAATGATAGTCTTCAAGATTCGATAGAAAAAATAAAAATATTTAGTGAAACGTATTTCTATTTATATTCAGGAAGAAAGTCAATAGAGATGTTGACATCAAATTATCTATAAGCACTATACTAATATTCTTTCTAAATAATAGTAGATTATACTACGAGTCAATAATAATTGTCATTATTGCGAGTAGCATACTCTACTTTATTGAAGACTAATTTTTTCATCATAAATAAATGGTGGTGGTCTCGGTAGTGAAGTGGTTAGCATATCTGCCTATCAAGCGGAAGGCCGGGGTTCGAATCCTCGCCGGGCCACCGTGCTGGGTAATCGCACGTTAAAAGGTAAGGCCTCGTTGATCCATTGCTCGCACAAGTTTCGACTTTTGAGGGTTGACGTTCGTCAGCTGGTTAACGGAACGAACAATTTTAGAACAAAGAACAACAAAATGATTCTTCATTTCATTCATCTCAATACGAATACATAAACACTACCTACGCGTTTGACACTGACACTTTGGAGTTTGGATATATCGTTTCCATGGTGATATTCAATTCGAGAAATTCCGTGATAGGACTACAAGAGGGAATAAAGGCTATTACTATTCCCTAAGGGTGTTATATATGGCATTATACTGCAGAAACCGTAAGTATACTACTTACATTCAAATTTCTGAAGAACTCAATAATAAAATATTCTGTAATCAATTAGCAACGAAATAGTACCAAATTATTGAATTATTAGTTTTTCCTATTTAGAAAAGTATTTCGCTGGTCTGATATAGGTACACGATGCATAAGAAATTCGTTCATAGAACTTAGAAGGATTTTTTCCACGACTATTGTATAAAATAATCATAATGCATGTTTCTTCGAGAATTGCGATATCGCTAAAACCTTTCATTAACTACTAGTGAATTATAAAATCATTACTCACTACCATCATATCGATGGTACTGGATGAAATCATTATTCACTAAAGATTAATGGATAGGTAGCGTGATTCTTGAAGAAACACATGCATCATGAATATTTTTTATATTTTTGTTGAATTTTTTTCATTGATGTTTCATAGGTATTCGATCAGACTGTTATAATTTTGATTCTTTGATGAAGTATAACGATTTCCTTCCCAATGTTGCTTTTGAAATGTATGGTTTATACAATAGTCGTGCACAAAGTATGGTATTCTACTCGCGTATAATGGCTATTGTTCTCTCGGTGATTTAGGTCACTCGCCAGCGGCTCGTGGCCGTAAACTTCACCTCGTAATAAAACCGAGTTGGTGTTTTTTTACCCAACGGGAATGATATGGAATTCAAATTTCCTCATTTGGGTTGTATCAAGTCCTGGGTGTGAATTATAGATCAGGTGACATCGACTGGTACGTTTACCCCGAGGTTTACCCTTATATTTAAAATTAGTTACACATAGCGAAATTATAGTTACTCTATTCTCGACTCTATTAGTATTGAGATTATTCCAGTAAACCCTGTTCAAAACTTTTTACTGGTGAAAAAATCTCTTCTGAATGAAACGCGCCATGCCCTTTGTAATAAATTCGTTTCAATTCTTCTATTCTAAATCTTTTGATACCTTTATGGATAATACAATTTTGATTTAATGAAAGAGAATTTGATAGAGAATTCCAGCTGCAGATGATAAATTATTCGGGAAATGAAGGATATATTTTAGAAAATAGTAATTCGGAATGCGGAATGTTTTTCTCGTGTCTAATTTGTATTTTCAGCACGGTGCTTTACGATACTAGCCCATATACCCGATTCGCCCGAATTCCGAATGCATTTCCTCTAGACCGCATGCAATTTTATTGCGGACCGAACAGAATTATTGATACGAATGTGGGCTCATTTGTTTCTCTAAGAATTAAACTGTCGACGCGGCGAAAGTAAACCGATTTCCCACGGATAATTGTTTTCTTTAGCGGCAATCTATCGATGCCATCGTCCATAGATATTCTAATAAGTCTGGTAACTCCTTTGATGTGGTAAAATATGCCGCTTTTTTTGCGAGCGGTCGTAAATCATGCGGGCTACAAGCAGAAATACGTTATACGAGGGTCAGTCAGCAGCGCGAACAATATGTTTACTCGAAAGTGTGTCTACGAGGGTCAGGCGTCAAGTGTTGATCTTATTCATTATATATTATTTATGTTTTTGTATGATCTTTCATTGAGATGATTATATTATATGAGATTCTAATAACAATAAATTGAGGAATATTTCGTTGTAATAACTGGCATGAATCACCTGATTTCTTGAATTATGGGCAGGTAAAAAGGTGAGATACTTATAAAGGGACTTCACAATAAAGAAAAAATGAAGATGAATAATCTTTATTTACATATTACCTAATTGAATGGTGATTTGTTGTTTTCTTGAGTATACCCTAATAGTATAATTATAATCTATTCAGTACTTTGGCATATATATTTAGACACATTTCAAATATTTAGCTGGGGGTTGGTTGGAGTTAGGTCGAATAAATGAAACTACTATTATTTCTTCGCCGACGTTTCGACTTGTATAAAGTCATCGTCAAGGTACTACAAAGTTACAGTAAATCAGATATACATACACACAAGGTGAAAAATCATTGAAATTTGCGACAAGAATCACTTCTGCGAATGAGAGGTCAAGATTGAGTACATTAGTTTGGGAATTTTTATGTAAATGTCCTTTTATTTTCATTCTAATAGACAAGAAACCAGAGATTGGGTTCTACCGTTTCCTAAATTTTTGAAATTGTTGTTCATCTCTCTTTTTACATTTTTACTGTCAATTGAATTGTACCAAATTTACTCAATCTTGACCTCTCGTTCGCAGAAGTGATTCTAGTCGCAAATTTTAATAATCTTTCACCTGTATGTGTGTATTTATATCTGATTCACTGCAACTTTGTAATGCCCTGAGGATGACTTTATAAAAGTCGAAACGTCGGCAACGATATTAGTGGTTTCAGTTCAGTTGTTCATTTGAACATTGAGATCTTATTTGCCTGTTTGCAAATTTGATTGTGTAATAGATTCGAACTCTTGTAAACAATGAAAGTAAATAGTCTTTGGGAAAATTGATACATGGATGGCTGAATTCTACATTGGAATATTCTTTCAGAAATATGTTTTCCTACACCATCATGTATGCAGTAATCATCATTAAAATCATCAATCATTCAAATTCGAAACAAAAATATTTTCTAATTGTATTAAATACTTACAAAAATCGTTGGGAGGGACTGTTAAGCCACCAAATATATTTTTACAACCTTTGTAAGCTTTGAGCTCACAAAATGAAGTAGACTTGTCTCTTTCGGATGATGAACAATATTCCAAACAAATATGACAAGAATGTTCAAAGAGACATCTACGTAAAAAATATCCACCAACATAGACCAGTGCATTTCCCTCCTCTGATATCAAATTCCTATAATTGGTTGATTCTATTTTTATAATTGGAGAAATATTTTCTTAATTTTTTTCCTGAAAACTTTCAATATTTTTCAATGACTCCGATGTTATATTAAGCAAAATATCGCTACTGTCTTCCATAAAATTGCTGCCTTCTGTCTCGTGCAAATATCCTATAGCAAAAAGTTTTTTAAATGCTCTGGTAAACTGAATGGCAGTTGGATTTCTAGCGTTTCCACAAGCATTTCTGATTTAACCAAAGTAATTCTCGAGACAATCCTGATTGAGATTACGCGTCGATAAAAATTTATAATTTTCAATTTTCATTATTTTCCATAAATTCAAAACGGAGGAGATAGTAAGCCTCCAACCAAAAATAAATTCCAGAGAATTCGTAACTTTCTTTCCTCATCAAAAAATGTTCAAATAACTACAAGAATAAAAGTTCAAATATAATGTTCATTTCGCGCACTCAGTTTAACCGGCCGGAACGATGCGAACTGTTCAATCGGAGACACTCTGTTAAACTGGCTCCCCCGTCAGACGGGCACTGACGACCGATCGGCCAGGCAAGGGACGCGCGAGGACGGACGGTGATGATTTGGGTCGCTGCTGAGAGTGAGCGGACTTATTAGAATATCTATGGACGATGTCGATGCCGTCCATACGCGAATCGCAACAATAATAAACGGGATATCATGGGTGTTGTTCGATCGTGAGATTTAGGTTAGCACGACGGTCTTCGAACCAGGAAAGAAATTTGTTGATCTGGATCACATTGGTTAGTCACAGAATATGCGACTATTACAAGTAAAAATGATTTTAGTTCGATTTTGATTGTTTTCTAGAAGTCTAACTGAATATGTGGGAGTACAAGCAATCACTTTTGCTTTTTGAAACATCACCTGGATGAGATACTGATTTCATATCCTCATAACTCCGATTGCCAATCAGTTGTAATCACTGCAACAAAAAGTACATTGGTCAGATTCGGCAAGCTAAAAGAAACCGTTTCATAGATGATTATGCTTACATCCGATACGGAAAAACGAAAATATTCAATGTTTCCCAGCACGTTCTGGATTTGTAAAATACGAGACAAAATACTTCTACTTTAACAAAGATGAAGGTATATTGCAATTGGCTTTTGGATGCATTGGAAAGTCTGGGAATAGTTGTATACTAGTGCTATGAATAGTGACAGAGGGCCTATCCCATTCATTAGTCTAATTTTGAAAAATGAAAGATGAAATTCTGTGAGTATGTTATCCTCAATTCCTTAGTCTGTATAAATAAATTATCACTTACTGCAAAAGCTGCAATCCCACCGATCATTCGCCAATGCGATTGGAATTATTCAAAACCTCAATATTTCTTATACAGTGTATCGTACTGTATTGTTACGATATATCCTTGGGGTTCGTTGATTAAAACTCCAAATCACACTAAACTACTTTTATTACAACTCTTTGTCACAACACAATACTTCACAATCACTTAAACTGCTCCGTTAACTATCCAACGCTCTGTACTAAACACTCTGATAAAATCTCTGTAATAGAAATTCTGCCGTAGCGGTGAGTGGCTCCCGTTTATATACCCACTCACACAGTGGAGACTCATTCAGACAAATCCCGATGATCGAATATTCTCGGTAAGCCGCGATCACGCAGGTAACAATCTTCCTTCGAACCGTCACACTAATTTGCGTTTATGGGCGACAGGGCCGGCGCTAGGAATTTCTGTAACAGTATTAAGTGCCTCCACGCAACGGGTATACTATGAAGGAAAGAGGGTGTCAGTCATTATTCGAAACTGCAACAGAAGCCTCGTACTCGGCAAAGATTATTTTTCGGCAAAATGGATTCACTCTAATCGCCTAAAGGAACAACAATTCTACAAAAATGGAATGGAATGTGACTTCACCTGTCTGACAAACCTTGATCCCTACGGTACAGCTTTTGTCGGAAATTCTGATATTATTTCATAGAAAATTTCTCGAACTAAGTACTTGTTTACAGTTGACAAAGAATATCCTTCTTTCGATAATAACTCGAGCAGAGTGGCGTCTTTTTCTTGTTAGGTGTGTCGTCAAGTAAACCCCTAGATCCGTTTTCCCCGAAGGCAAGGCCTCCGATGACTTTAAAGAAGCCAACCCCGCGCTCCGGAGGTATATTGAAATCGATTGACTGCTCAATACATTGCTGTTTTATATGTTTATATAAATTCTTGAACGCTCTACGAGCAGTGAAGTACATACGTGGAGAAGAGCGAAATTTTATTTGCCAACATCCTCTACATGATATTGACTTTGCCGTTCGATTGTGTCTCTTTTTTTCTATTTGCATGAACAAACATCTATTCTTTTGTTTGCGTGGGTGTTCTAAGAATGTTTGAAACATTTAGGTATTCTTTGTGGAGAAGTTGTATTGAAAAATATATGGGAAATAAAATCATGTACAGTTAATGTTAGGAATCGCTAGAAGTACAACATACGTGATTACTCCTGTTTTTTAAATCAGAACGTCAGGTTCAAAATTATTACCATACCATTAATATATGTTTCAATACCGAGATATTACATATCGAATACTTTCTAATATTCATAATAAACTGATAATTGCTCGGATAATTGTTCAGAACGATGTTGCTGTATCAAACAATAACTTTTAGTACCATACCGTCAGTTTTCAGCGGTGCAATTGCCAACTGTACAGAAAAAAAAACTTAATTTTCCACCCAAAATTCAAATGAAAAACTTATCATGAAGAACCAAGTATCGTATGAAAATATAGTCAGTTGTACCGCTAAAAACTGACATAAATAGTGCTAGAAGTTATTGTTTCATATATGAACATAGTTCTGAACGTGATTCTGCTGGGTCATTCCGTCCATTGAAAAAGTGTGATGGACTTGTAGTGAAAGGCGCAGAACTATAACTTTCGCTGGTTTTTTGGTGGCATGGACGGTGTTAGAAGGAAAAATATTCCCAAATTCTCTTGATTCAGTTGTTCTCTCGAATGTTTGACATTTATTCAATACTATGATAGAATTAGGAACTTTCAAAGTTCTTCTTACAATTCTCAGATACTTATTGAGAATAGAGTAATTCCTGAGGTAATTCCCTCGTTTCTCTTCATAGGATCACCTCTCTCTGGAATTATATTTCTAATAACTGGATGCTCCCATGTTACGAAATGCATGCAACTTCTTGGAACAATAAACGTTCCATTTTAATTAAACAAAAAAATATCCCTTGAAAACCACCATAACAGAGTTTTACGAGGAGTTTGAAAGTAATCCGAGTCAAGAGGAAACGAAAACAGAATCGAAATTTTCCATCTCCCATAGCTTAGTAGCTGCATCCTTAGCAACGGAAAGCACATAGCCCGAGGCCCGGTATAACAGTCTTGAAAGATGGGGTCCATTCTTCCACTCTCCATCATCTAAATATCTTCTCCGGGACGCCCCAGGTCGCTCTCATCACCGTTATAGACATAGGGAATCCATACGAAATTCATATTTAAATTGCTCCGGATATTTTTCTTTTATCGACGCTCGACTGTCTACTGTTTTATTTGAGTTATATTCACAAACGGCATATTTGTACACCCTACTTTGTGTTTGTTGGCTTTCGACGAGCAAACACGTTTCGATAAAAAGGTCTTTCTTTGTTGGAGAGGCGAAGAAAATAAAATTTCTTTGATAATTTCAATATTTTTCTAGTCGAGTGTGGAGGCGTATAAAACGGATGAAACTCTTTCAACTGAAATTTCAGAATGTTTTTTATTTATCTGACTATCGCCAGAGTGAATGAAGAGCTCGATTTAGACTATTTAGAGCAACATCGAGCGAGATCAAAAGATACATTTATCGGATGATACCATGTTTCTTCAAAAGAATCGTTCTTTATCGTTATACAATAGCACCTGCAGAATGGCGTACCCATCATTATGTGGACCCTTTGCAGATTTTTTCCCCATGAAATTTTATTATAATCTCTACTTGGAAGCGGATTCATGTCTATTAATGGCTAGATACGAATATATTAAAAAAAGGATTGTCCTCGGAATTGCGGTTTTCGTAATCATTTCAAGAGTTGAGAGACTAGGCTTCATTTAATGAGTCCATCATCACAAATAGTAGTCTGCTGATATACGTGCTCTCATGTGAAGCTATTCTGATGCTGCCGTCCTCTTGAAACGACCAGCATGCACCATTGCAAAACAAACAGGAAAAGTGGAAGCACAGAATGGAAACAAAGACTATTGTTACGAAATCTCCTAGCGCCGGCCCTGTCGCTCATAAACGCAAGGGTTCCAGGAACTCTTGATTCGCCCGGAGAATTCGATACATATCATCGAGGCCTCTCTCGAATATTCTCCATAGGCGTACGCAAGTATATAAGGAGACACTTAATCGCGGAGCAGATAGTTATTGAGCAGAGTTATTCAGATAGTTAACAGAATTTCTAGCTTAGTGGAGCTTAGTGGGGAGAGCTTTGACATTGTTGAGTACAGAAGGCGAAGTGTAGAGGATTTCTGTAACAGGGAGTTTTAGTACCGAGCGTTGGAAAGTTAGCGAAGCAATTTAAGTGATTGTATTGTGTTGGGATAAAGAGTGGTAATAAAAGTAGTTCAGTGTTGTAATATCGTAACACTATTGAATCTTGTAATTCAACCCCTATCTACATTAATAGCCCTGGTGCGTTAACTGATATGCTTTTGTTTGGTCAAATCTCAATCCGAGAAATCAAACTGAGCTTACATTTTATGACGGTAGGTGGTGATACAAATGGGATTTCCAAAAGTTGCAATTGCAATCAGGCTGCACCTTACTGGTGAATTTTGACACCGACGTCTTATTTACTGAACATTGGCTGGATCCGAGGCTGGATCGTTTACCAGAAGAGTCTATAGAACACAAAATTTTCGTAGACAAGGCCACCTCATAGAAAGCTTGCCCCTTACTTCGAAGTATTCTGCATTGTTCGTGGTTTTAATAGTACAGAATCTAGTATCCATCTCCATAATATATGAAGTAGCTACCTCAGTTAGATGATCCCCTAGTGTGATAATATATAATCGTTTCAACGCGTATTCAAAGAATCCCTGAATCAAAATTGGTGTCTTCAACATTGTTCATTAGTGTTCTAAATCCACAATTGGTAATTCAGTTATGACTCCAGCTAGTGCTGAATTGAGAAATCACCTAACAGGATTTGAAAATTATCGCAAATAATTTATCAAATTCACGATTATACTTTTTATGAGAGTGTGGAATTCGTTTTGGAATAACCTCAATATAAAGATAAATGCTTCAACGTGATTGCAACGTGATCTCATAGCTCTTAGGTTCTTTGAACGATTTTCATTTCACTATCAATTTTCGGTACTAGGTTTTCTATATTTTGTTATGCAAATAAATAATATTCAATATCGGTTAACATCTTTATTTGAAACATATCATTGTTCTCGTTATAAACTCTCATCGTTTTTTCTCATCTCCAATCGTCTACTATATCGCTGAAATAATAGTCATTGAAAGCTCGTGGATTTCGTCATACGTATCATTCTTGTAAGAAAGACAACTTTCACAACTGATAGGTGATGAGGATAATGAACTGAAGATTCATTGACCGTTCCTCATGACACCCGTCTGCCTCATCGAGATTATTCTTATTTTCCAATAGCTTGAACTCGATATGACAGTAACTAGGGTATAAGGAGGGGGGTATGTGAGAAGGAGACTCCATTATTTCATTCACAATAATTCGAAAATGTGTCAATTTCTATCCTAATTTCCCATTTCATTACCGAACGGACATGAAAGATATAGGTACTCGGAGTCATTTGAGGGTGAAACTGAGTACCTATATCTTTCATGTCCGTTCGGTAAATAACTCCGACCTCACAGTAGTTTCCAGAAATGAAGCGTTACCTGTTCCGCAGCCATTCATTTTATCATCCACATCATCCTATCATTTCCTTTTCGTATAATCGTCGTAAAACATAACTCAGATTCATGAGACATGATTTGCAGGTCAAATGCATTTATTGAAACAAAGGTATAACTTTGAACCTTTCCTTACTTGAAATACGAAATTGATTGGAATTAACCTCACGAATATTCATTTCTTGTTGATTATATAACATTTTTTCGAATAATTGTAAGATGATAGTATCTACACAAATCTCTGAAAAAATAAAACCTTTTTCCTCGAGAAACCTGTTTACCTCAGGCTACGCCTTCGCTTAACAATATTTTTCTCTATAGATTCTATATAATATTTTATTTTTGACACATACTTAATTGTAGATGTTGAATGAAATTGTTCGAGAAAGAAATGTTCCTGTTGAAAATTTTGTGTATCTTGGCCAGGAAATGTGCATTGTGCCATTCCTAATTGGCATATCTTAACGGAAACCTTTGACGTTCTCATTCATTGCAATGATAATATATCCAAAGCGACATTGCGGAACGTACTATAACTTCATGCAAATGAAATAGTTCGTGGAAAATATTCGTTATAAATTACTCTATTCAAATGCCACTTAGTGAGGAATTGCGATCTCACAATCGCCAGATGAACACTATAATATCGGACTTTCCTCATTAAATTTTTTGATGTATGCCCCATTTCAAATCGTCATTTCGAATTACTCACTCGGACAAGTACTAATAGTCTGATCATTTGTTTTAATGAGTCGGTCACTTTTAGAAAATATTCTCTGAAATGTAATATTTTGAATTCTTCACTGATTTTCAGGTGCAATTGAAAACATTTTGAAAATCAAAGAACCCAACTTCTATGCCCATATAATTATTATAGTATTGGCTTTTTCAACGCCGTGTATGATGAATTAATGATAGTATTTTTCACAGTGAATGGAATTGGCTTATTAACTGCAATAAACTACCCGATTTAATCCCATTGTGTAGAAAATCATCTGGTAAAAGATGCAAATGTGCTACAGGGTCGAACTTAAGAAATTTGAATTTTGCATAATGTAGGAGATATACTTACAAGTAATTTATTTAAATGTAACAATTCTATTCTATATTTAGTTCAGTGTCGCTATCGCTATCTTCATATAAATTAATTATAATTGGCGCAATTGATTTTACAGAAAGGTACGAGTTTTCAACATTTATAACATGACTAACAGAACTTTTCCAACTCTCGGTAGGAATGTCATTCAAACAGTTCCTAATTAATTCTACCACACTACCACTTAAAGTCGGAGAAGTATTTTTTCCGCGCACGCTCGATTTAAGTTGGTGCCACATAAGCTCTATGGGATTGAACACGCAGTAGTAGGGAGGTAGTCGTAACACTGTATGTCCCAATTCTTCTGCAATTGTATCACAAACATACGTTTTTTTTAAAGAAAATGACTGCAGCACTTGTAAAAGTTCTTTTTGTGTATAATTTTCCTCAAAATATATGTCATTTGCAGCCATGAAGTTTTGAATCTCCAATTTCGTATTCTTTGAGCCAGGAATTTTTTGCAATTGTCGACTATGATAGCTTCCGTTGTCCATTACTATAACGCTGTTTGGCGGAATGTTGGGTAACAAACAATTTTTAAACCAATCTTCAAAAAGCTCTGCTGTCGTATCTTCGTGATAATCAACACAAGAGTCTTTAATATTTTTGGCAGAAAGCCACATAGCGTTTGGGATCCAACCATTTTCCTCTCCTGCGTGTAACTTTGTGATTCTCTTCCCTTTATTTGATGTTGCTTTTGTTTTACACTTATCAGAGGAATCAGACCATCCTTTGGAAGGGGTGTCATGCGTGTCAAACCACGTCTCGTCGAGGTAGAGTATTGGCCGATTTTCAGACCGGTATTTTCTCATTGACGTTATATATTCAGAACGCCAGTTTATTAAACGTGTGGATTCCATTATTACTTGTCTCTTGTCAATTTTGCGATATTTGAAGCCCATTGCAGACAGGGCTCGCCAGAGAGTAGTGAGGCCACAGTTGATGTGAGTTTCGTCATTGATGAGCCGCTGTTTCAGACTTTTGATTGTAGGGACACGCTGCTCATCGTACATAGTGTAGATTTTTCGCCTTATCAAATCTTTTTCCCAGTCGTCTAGACTTTTTGTGACACCGGAATCTTTACGCTTTTTTCTTGATTCCATGGAATTTTCAACAATTCGTCTAACTGAAGTAAGAGGCACCTTCGTCAAATTACTGGTTACTTTTGCTGCAGCACCCGCGTTATATCCTTGCTGAAGTAAGGAACTATACACATTTTTTATAATGATTTTCGCGTCACAAGATAAGTGATTCTTCTTTAACGAACCACTGGAAGAAGCACTATTACTTTTTATCCACGGACGCCACATACTGCCTATTCTGTACGTTGGGGTATAAAATCTTTGCTATTAATGTCTGTAATAACAAATAAATGTTATAAAATTATTGCACGCCGTAACACAAGTGAACACTTCCAATGAAATACAAAGACTGAAATGAACAAGAAGTGTAAGCTGTAATCCTCTACAATCCCTCTCTGAGAAACAAAATTACCTGAATCCGGTCCTTTCACATTTATGATGTGCATCTCGGATTTTACAACTTAAGGGTCTAATTGGTTTTATTATAATCCCTCAGTCAATACCATTTATTGTGAAAACTACTATATGTAAAAGAGGCAGACACAAGTTGGACCATAAATAGGAACAAAAACGGTGAATGAGTATAAAGATAAGATCAAAAACTAATTACTTATTAAGAGTTCAAACTCACAGTCATGTCACGTTAGTTATATACAGATTCACACGAGAGGGTAGCCCTGTAATGTTCAAAAAACACCGCGTGAATCAAGGGACAGGATATATGAATCAACATTCACTTGAAAATTTTGAAGTTTGTAAGCCTCAAGAAGAACCTCTCTCGGCAAGGAGTTCCAAAGTTCAGCTGTTCCATTGAAAAAAGATCCCTGAGCAAGAGAGGTTCGACAGGTCTCCAAGCTGACAACAAATGGGTGGGAATTCTGCCCCAGTGTTGATACTGCCAAGGGTGGAACGACAATTCAGAAGAGCACCGACCGTGGAAATATCTATTGAAGATGGCTTGCTTTCCTCTGAATAGAATCAAGACTTTTCAACAAATGTTTTGGTGGCGAGCCACAAACATGAGAACTATATTCCAAGACAAGGGAGTATTTCTTCGCAGGAAATAGCAATCAAAGCTTCTGGGAAGCACCTTTAGCGATCGATCTTACATGTTTTCTCCAGGAGAGAATATTACCGATCGTCATTCCTACCATCGAGATACTTGACTTCTTAGGGATAGTTACTCCTGGCATCTGAATATTGGGTGAAAATAGAGACATGCCTGAGTTTTTCCACCATCAAATCCTCCAAGTTGATTACCTCGTTCTATTATTTTTGTTTCTCGTGCTGTTATGGTTAACATTTGTAGGATGAGTTGTGGGACTGTTATGAGAAATATACTGCGATAGGCTAGTTTTTGGTTGTATTTCAGGTACGAACTCTGGAAGGCATTATCCAATGCTTGAGAATTTCTGCTTTCTTACCGTGTTTCCTTAGGTCTCTTGATCTCCTATTCTCCCTCGTTCTTTCTTCATCTCTCTCTTATTCCCAGTATTTCATCTCAGGTACGGAACTAACTCGTAAATACTCTTTCTACTCTTCTCAAGAGGACCCTCCTGTTCGCATTAAGGTTACACAAAAAAAGTAATTCGATATCTCCCCTCATTAGTTTTTTTGTTAAACTCATAGTCACAAAAATTCAAGTTAATAATGACTTAGGTATTATTAGATTTGGTATTTCTGGTAGGTTTTTCATAAACTGAAAGTCGATGCTTGTGTTATACTTGAATTCAGAATTTCATTTGAGAAATATAGCTCGAAATATAGGTGACTGGAAATGAATATTTCACAACATTTTAATATTCAATTGAATCCATTCATGTTTTTCGATCACAATTGAAATTTAGAATTCTGGTCCATATGGGTAACTACAGGGGCTACCAATAGACATATATTTTTGTACATGACTATCCTTTTTCAGAAAACATGAATCGAAGTATGTAATGATATGAAATATCCTTGGAAATATCAAAAGCTATATATTGATTGAATGATGTAAGTACGAGCAAAATGTTAAATAATATACCGAAGAAATATTATAACTTATGAATTTATTAGGTCCTCTATAACATATTAACTCATTCGACAAATATATATATTTCTGTTGGCATATGTTTTTTTACATCACGTTCGACGTTTCAATGATGATAGCTTGTTCTTTGTCAAAATTGATTTACTGAGGATTTCACAATTCCCCCATAAAATAATTTTATGGAAATCATCTCATTATTTCCTCAGAAACCCTCATAAGACAATGCCCTTTAATCTTTTAGTAAACTTTTTTCAGTGGCAGTGAAAATTGTTTATTCATGAAGCAAGAACAACGCCCGGACTCGTTTTTTGTCGCTCCATTTGGTAAGCTTCCCCGCCGAATAAATAGTTGATCCCAATTAAAAACACCATCAGCGTAACCTAATGAATTCAAATCTCACCTAACGACAAGTACCCTACAGAATTCACCTTCCGTTCCCTCCGACGAAAACACTTTGCAGCACTTACTCCTACCGCCTGTTTAATTATTCACTTTTTTCTTGAAGATTTTCTCCGGATTTGGCGAGCCGTTCCATCCCCGTAGAATAAAATCCCGTGAAAGTTTCAATCAAGATAGAGTGTCGGAACTGAACCTTTAAAAAAATAAACGCACGGCACAGAGCGCCGTGTCCTCAACTATATAGGGTGATACTGAAATGATGACTTTAATTCCAGGAAGTGGTTCTTGGTGATATTTAAAGAAAAAAAAGTTTCTATAGACGCATCTTCTAACTTCGTTCTTCAGAAACGGTGTCATACTTATGCAAGTTAATTACGCGTAGGTACATGATTTATCTCACAAGTTACAATTGTTAAAATCCTATTTGAGTATAACACATAAGGATTCATTTATACTGTAACTAGGGGTCTTGGTATTAGTTTTACTTTCAAGTTTAGACAAGTTTTTACGTACTGGGTGCAAATCTCTTCATTAATGCAGAGAAAATATTTATTATTTTTTTTATTGTATAATTTGAATATTTCTTACAATTACGTTTGAATGAAAATATGTAACTTGGGGATGCTTTTGTAGGGATAATTGGCTCGGAAGTTGAAAACTATCATTACTTTCTAACAGATTATAATTTGATATCATGGAAATTGTAGTCGTAAAGGTTTTGGGAAATTTACTTGTTCATACAGAAGTTGGAATCACGGGAAATCGTTTGATATGTTAACTAGGTAAGAAATACTAATACAATACAATATTGATATAATACAAGTTTGTATCCATTTTTCCATATTTAACATGAAAAGTTATACGGTTATATGTTTTAACTTTCAGCGTCAAATCAAATTTCTAGTTGAATGACTCTCATATTCATTTTCTGATTCAATGTCAAATATTTCAAAATTTATTGTATCAAGTATATTGAGTTATTTTTATTTCATTCCTGAGTTCAAAAATTGAAGATACTTCAACAAAAGTTTCCAAAAATAGGGTCGAGTATTCTCAAGGGCTCGATCAAATAGGTGAAGGGATAATTGGCCCAAGTGACTGCTTCTGAAAACACATAACTGTACCTTCATAGTTCCTGAATTCTTGGATCCTACTCCTGAATATGATAAAATGGAGGAGGGGGGAAATGTAAAAGTGATATTCGAAAAAATTATATTTATAATGCGTCGAGTGCAAATAATATCAGTTTGGTGTTAAGGTAATTGATCTCCACAAATTGTGACCATAAAAATAAAAAAATTCAAAACTGATGGCTGGGTCAAGTATTCGTAGTTTCCTCTAATTTCTTCTAGTAGAAGGTTCCCTGTTGATATTTTCGAGAAAAGTGATGATCGACGCTGATATAAAAAATAGATGTGTTCAGTACGTACCCTTTGGTCCATTATTTTTGTATATGGTCCTGGGATCGCCACAATGACACCTCTTTAAAATTGAGCCAAAACCACCACAGCCCAGCGCAACCTCCTGCTAATTCTTATGATAATAATAATGGAGTCTTCATTGGGTTCAATGATTCTTCTATGTAACCAACAAAAGAAACATATTAATGGAGAAATTTTAGAAGCAAAGATAATTGTGTAAGAGGAAAATCACACTTCATTACGACTGTGTAAAAAAAAACTTTTTTGGATATCAAGCAATGTCTTACATATTGTGAAAAATTAAAAATGAATCAGATTTCAGAACAAATGTCTGATCTGGAAAATCCAAGTTTTTGGGTGTTTTTTGAAGTTGAACCAATTGTGGATACTCTTTATATGTGTTGAGATGGTATTGAAAAATTCTTCATTTCTTTCTTGCAGATTCTCCCCGGATTTGGCGAGCCGTAGAATAAAATTCCGTGAAGTGTGCCGGAACTGAACCTTTGAACGAAAAACCACAAACAGCGCTTCGACGACACCATGCGGGCGACTCCATTGCCGTTCGCGATGGGGTTGAGTTGGGCGTTGTTGGCGATGGCCGCCATGGTCTGGACGGAGGAGGTGGCCCACCTCTCCTTCACCGGGTCTAGGTGTCCCAGGGCCTGTTCCTGCGTCGGGACGACGGTGGATTGCTCCAGGAGGGGTCTGACCGCGGTGCCGAGGAATATTCCGCTGGATACCGAAAGACTGTGAGTAGATTGATAAATGGGATTTCTTCTAGAATTTTTTCGTGACTTAAATATTCAGTACGATTTAATGAAATGATTCGGCATTCAGACAAATTAGAATTGAAGAAAAATAAACTTCCTCGGGTGGGATTCGAACCCACATCTTCCAGTAACTAGATGGATGCTCTTACCACTGAGCTACCGAAGATAGTGAGTCCGTCATCGCATTTTCGGAAATCATTCCTTTCAAATTCTGGTCTTAGTTGTTATATTCAGTCGAGAACCTTTGGCGGTTTTCGACTAACGGAGGTGTTAGATGAAAAGGATACTCGTTCATTATCAGCTGGTCTTAATACCAAAATTGTACCTTCCAACCAATGCGTTGTCGATATATTGTCGACTTCTCCAGGTACCAGGTGTAGATATCAACCAAATGGTTTCAAACTAGGAATAAAAACGGTATATGTAATAGTGCCTGTATAATTAACAAATTAATGAAATTAAACAGGCATTCAGGGAAATTATAATTCAAGAAAAATAAATTTCTTCACGCGGTATTCGAACCCACATCTTCCAGTCAGACAAGAGACAAGATTGGTGGTTTTAGATTATCTGATTACATTCTTGCTGCCGACAGAGATCGCGTAGTAGAATGGAATGGCATTCGAATGATGGCAAGTGGGAGAAATGAAAGGAAACGAAAATTGAAGGAATATGCTGTTCTACCCGATGGAAGTTTGCATTCCTATGAGTTCTTTCGATATGAATCGTATCTGACTTACCCTCTTCAAAGACAAATTATGTCAAATCTAGTCAGATTTGGTTTCCGAAACGTTAACTTAAGTATTTTTATAAATATTTCCTCTTGTATTACTTTGACCATTGGAAGTGGGAATGTGCGAACGCAAAAAGAACACACAACGAAAAGAAACCACGAAATCTGTAATAGCAATGCACGATTGGTCAAACCAACACAGTATTGAATGGTCTGAAGCCGAAGTAGTCATACCCATAGTTCAGATATAATTGACCAATATTGATTCAACATAACTGAATCATTGGCTTACTATTGGAAATGATATATTGGCCAAAAGAAAAATTTGAAAATTCGGCGATATTGGTTCAATTTTCGAAAGGAATATAAGGATATATCGTTATATTTGTGAATGATATCTGCAAAAAAAGTATTTTGGATTTATTCAAATTTCATTACATAATTAATCTTCAATTTTTATATTCGCAACTTATCATTCGTTGTATTTTCGTAGTTTTTTGGATTGTTAACCAATCACAATCTGAAAAAAAAAGAATTAATAGTGGAATCCATCTAAATGTAGAAGGGCAGATTTATCTACCCACAAAAGTTGCTGCGTTACTTCAAAACAATTCCTTCTTAATGAAACTCGTCCTATTAGCTAGCAACTTCGCAACTTCTCTTGTATAACTCAAATTTGAATATGAAAAAAACTCAAAGAACTAATATGTATAAAAATACTAGTCGTTGTTAACATTTCGGAAATTAAATCAGCTTCCGTTTTCAAAACTTGTTCGGGAATAAATATAAGATTTTGAAGTTAGGTAAATTTTAATTATACGAGGAGTTGCTGAAAAATTGGACGAGTTCTATCCAAGAAAAACTGTTTTTTAATTAACGCAGTTTTCGGGGTAGATTAGAAGTCCGTCCTTGTACACTTGTATAAATTATAATATTTATTATTTATTATCATTATATGGACGGAATATAATACTCATTCCTTACACACACACTCAGCAACAAGCTTGGTTTGGTAATAGTGAATTGTTACGGAAATCTCAGGGTTTGATTTTCGAATATCGGATAAAATTTCTAAACAGAGAGTACATGCGTGTCTGCTATCTCGCTCACTCGTAGTACGCCCTTTTCTTGTACATCTCAGAGACAAAGTGATAGCAGTAAAGTTCTTTCCTGATAATTTTTTTATGTATAGCTTATCCAATCTCTGCAATCTCTATGAAGTATAGTATGATAAACACCTATTATAGCGTTCTCTGTGTTGAAATTTATTACTAGTAGGTGTTTTATTTTTCGTCAGGGTCTGCACTACCATTGTGCAATTGGAAAAGAAGCTGACTTTGTGCCGAAATGAATTGGACAAGCGGTAAATTATCACTGGTTAACTTTGGGAATGAGATCAATGTCGGATCATTTCTTCAGAAAGAAATTAGCTATATTTGATCCATTTGCAGATTTATTTCGTGATGGAAGGATATAAAACAGAAAAAACTGCTACACAAAGGGATCAATATTAGACTGTTGGAAGCACTTTCCAAGAATGTGCCACAAGACCTTTCTCTTCTTTGAAGAATGAAAGTAGATACCTTTTTTTTGGCCGAGTGAAGTCACACAAATCTTTTTTTCTATTCGGAAGGTTTGGAAGCAATGCTTTCCCATGGAAACTTTTTGGGGATTCAGCTGACAGCTTTGACCTCATCAATCAAGCACTTGAGTTTTTGCTGAAGCTTAACTAGTGATTGAAAAAAAACCATCATTTCTTGTACTTCCATTTCGAAACCCTATCTTCAGAACCGAGTTCAGAACTGTACGATGAAGAAAACGACAGCTGTCTAGATACTTCATAATGGGAATCAAGCACTTGAGTTTCTGCTGAAGCTTAACTAGTGATTGAAAAACAAAATCATTTCTTGTACTTCCATTTCGAAACTCTATCTTCAGAACCGAGTTCAGAACTGTACGATGAAGAAAACGACAGCTGTCTAGATACTTCATAATGGGAATACATAGCATATTCATAGTTATTTCCTAGGCGAACAACTGAATTGAATGCCGTACTGAGAGAAATGTTACCTTAACTTTTCAGTGTAAGTGTCGATAATCTGATACTGACCCAGTGCGAAGACAGAATGAAATCAGGCAGATCTGCTGACATTGGCACTAATTTTTCATTTTCATGATATGTTCGATTGAAATCAAACTGTACATTATTCTGCGATGGGCGAATTTTTCTTACACCTGTGCAAATTCGTGAAAGAGCAAATATCTTTGAGAATGTACTGTACTTTCACCACGGACATAGGCGCCGGAACTTCAAAATTACTATGGGGGCTTGGTCTCCAAAAATAAACATATACATATATATATATATATATATATATTATATATATATATATATATATATATATATATATATATATATATATATATATATATATATATATATATATATATATATATTATGTATTAATATAAAATCATATATTCAGGATTATACTAATTCAAAACGACCCAAGTACAACATGTTTAAAATAATAAAAATAATTTCCAAACTCTTCGGTGAAGTATAGAAAAAACAAAAAAACTGATAATCACATCCAGTTTCAAACCTCAAATGCCAAATGGCGAGTCTGAGTACTACAAAATTGTTGTTGTTTAAAATTGTTAAAGAAACAAACATCCAATTTCTGCATGAACTTTATAATATATATGTAACAAATAGGATTAAAATTATAATTTTACTCATGTTAGGGGGTCTGCCGTCTTTGGTTATTTTTAAAATGAAAATATTTGCTATCTCGTGATTACTAACTTCTTTAAAAAGGAGCTCTGTAGAAGTTCAAAATAGCACAATCGTTTAGTCTTTGCTGTGTCATCGTGGACCGTGAATACGTTTTTGATTTGATATATCTGATATCACATCTTTTCATTTTTTATTACAATATATACGGTATACGTAGTCACCTTTGTTAATAGTGACCATGGCTTTGAGTAACTGCGGCGGTTTTGTCACTTATGCCAGCGTGATAATAGAAATCTTTATAACCAGACACCAATGAGACCGATACATAATTTGTTCTAAAAGAAAAATTTTTGCTATAAGAGCATGGTAACAGATTCGCGAACCAGAACCTCACTATGGGGGCTCAGCCCCCATAGCCAATTCTCTATGGGGGCTCGAGCCCCCATTGCCCCCATGGTTCCGGCGCCCCTGACCACGGACGTTTATCTTTTCTCCATAGAGCGTTTCCGGTTATTTCCGGTCGCGAAAATATTTTGTGCGAATCCACAGATGAATAATGGCAACATTTCCAGACGAAAACAGCCGACAGTAGCATTTCTCGGTATATGCACCTGGCCGATGCATATCAATCTGCGCCAGAACAATTTTTGCAACGGACATATTACAAACGTTTCTGTCATATTTCTAAACCGCCAACAAATTGTATGGAAACAGAATACGGCCACTATTTTTAGTTGTTTAATTGGATAAAAAACGAAAAAGGCGGAAAGATTTATGGCGTACTCGTGCGTAGAGCGTTTGTTTCCGCCATAATGTACGGGGGGATTAGTCTTTTCAATTTGTTCAACAGTGTCCGTCATTGTTGCAGCGCCGCTGTAGGTATGCGAAAAGTCTCCAAATTATCACGATTTATGTAACGTTTTTAAACAAATGGAGTGCTGTAGTGTGCATCCATTTGTTATGCCTTAAAAAGTTGGGTATTTCATCTATATTTCGTGTAGCCACACGGGTTCTGGTGCCCAACTTTTGACGCTTTTCGTTTTGATAACATATACGCTATTTCTAGGGTGCAACCAATCACATCCAGGCTACCTAAGTGATAGTGTATTCACTGTATAACGAGAGTGGTCGAAAATTTGGCCCCTGGAGCCCTATTCCTGAATCACTCGTTGGCTGAACGCATACGCTGTTGCTAGACAGAGACTAATCTTTTGCAGCTTAGCAACAACGTATATACAGAACTGTGAGTTATTCAAGAATATGGCCCCTGGATTGCTGTCTCTATGCTCACGGCATTTCAATGAATTCAGAACCGATACTCACCCTGAAACCTTCTTGGGAAGGAGCATCGAAGGAACAAAAGTATGCAAGATTGCAAACCAAATGGCGGAATTGGTGAAACGAGCTCCTACTAATGAGGCAAGTGGAATGAATGGTTCCTTCAACAAATTTACGAATGAGTCGCTAAACACAACTGCAAGGTTCTAATAGGTCTACTTATTATTGTGTCAAAAAACAGATATCAGCATGAGTTGAACGAAGCGATCTACTGTTGGTTCTGCCAAGAAAAAAAATGATTTTAGCATGACTACAAGTGGATTTCGAAGTGGATACAACCTTTATGATGGATCATATATCAAAGCTATTGATACCTATTTGGAACGATTTCATGATTACTAATCAGAACATTTTCTATGAGACCTGTTATGGAAAAGTTTTGTTGGTGTCAGATTTTCTTATGCAGAAAGAAGACTATTAAGAAATCATCACGAAATAATAATATTGTAGATCGTAAGTGACTATCCCAAGTCAATACCATACAAGGTTTGGTTCTCAGGGTTTGTCGAAGAAGTTCGTTCCAATCATGGCAATCCACATTAAATTGATTTGTACAACATATAGGTATTATCATTGAGTATATCCGAAAAATGAATGAACAATGAAAATATGTCTGATATTGTCATTCGTGTATCAATATCGATCTTCTCGCTGTTGAATTTTTTCAATATTCAAATCTCGCCATGCCACCGTGTTGGGTAATCGAACGTTAAAAGGTAAGGCCTCGTTAATCCATTGCTCGCACAAGTTGCGACTTCTGAGGATTGACGTTCGTCAGCTGGTTAACGGAAACAAAAATTAAAAAACTTTTTTTTTAGAACTCCATCAGTGACAGTTGACTCAACCATCACTTTTTCTTGCTATTCTGCCGAGGTGATTTTGAGAAACATTCGATATTTGACAGATGTGACTTCAATGTATGAAATTATTCCAATGGTAAAACAATGTTTTCAAATCATTTGAAATTATTTCCCGCCAAAATACGTCTCTGTATAAATATGAAATTTGACATGAAATCTGACAATAGTGACAAAAACTCAGCAGTCATCTCAGAAATGAGGAATCTGCTCCAAAATGAATCCATATCCGATCTGGTCAATTTTGCTCAAATACTATTGATTAGCTATTTTTTGCAATATATACTGGAACGTTGGCTGTAACATATTTAATTTTCAATTTGAATATTTTCTCTGTTAGTTCTTTCGCTTTAGGATCCTTCCTAAACTGGCTAGACCCAAACTTTTTTTTAACATAACTGCGCCTTTTTCTGTTTTCAAGGAAATACTCCATTTCAGTGTCAGCGTATAAGAAAAATTGTTTCCGTCAGTAATCGACATCTCAGATCTAACAAAATGAAATATCAAAGATTTTTCAAAGCAATTATTCTACTTAAGGACTAGAATTAACATTGCTTGTCTAACGAGAATGAGCAAATTGTGAAAGATGGAACATAATGAGTCCCTTTTTATGCTTTAATGACAACTCTCGGTGAAAACCGTTATTCGAGCATTCACACAAGACCACTTCTTCCATCGCTTTTTGTCGCATTTTTTCGAACTAATCGCAGATAATTTCCCGGATAATTTTCTAGTATGATTAGCCTGGATAGTAACATCTGACGCAAATCTCGTCTTGGTACTCAGTCAATTAATTTCGTCTTCCGTTGGCAAACGTACAATTACATTTTAATTGGTACGTAATTGTGAGTGGAAGATTTGGCGGATACCAAAATAATGAAGTAACCAGAGATGAAATCTGTGTTCTAGATGACAACGGAATAAACGTCAGTTAATGTTTAGATTTATGTTTTCTGCGTGGACTGCTACAGCGAGCCAAATATAACGAGGGTATTGTTGTTTCAGTTTCAGGTTAGCCACTTTTCTATGTGACAGATGAAGATTTTACTTTGTTGAAATATTAAACAAATATTTTTATGGCCTCTGTGAGCTTCAATATTATTATATTTGTTTATATAAAATTATATATACTTTGGCATGTCATGAGCAAAGAAAGTTATATGAAGGCGCTGAAGGGCGACTGAGTATTTTTTTATATAATCGGCAGTTCAAACTGTCGATTATCGATAATGGACGCTTGAAGCTATCTATTAGTCTTGATCACATTTCGATCTCTCCATTGATTGATGAGGTATAGTATTTTTCACAGTAAATGGTACTGGCTTATTAACTGCAATAAACTACCCGATTTAATCCGATTGTGTAGAAAATCATCTGGTAAAAGATGCAAATGTGCTACAGGGTCGAACTTAAGAAATTTGAATTTTGCGTAATGTAGGAGATATACAAGTAATTTATTTAAATGTTACATTTCTATTCTATATTTAGTTCGGTGTCGCTATCGCTATCCTCATCTAAATTAATTATAATTGGCGCAATTGATTTTACAGAAAGGTACGAGTTTTCAACATTTATAACATGACTAACAGAACTTTTCCAACTCTCGGTAGGAATGTCATTCATACAGTTCCTAATGAATTCTACCACACTACCACAATCCCTCTCTGAGGAACAAAATTACCTTTTACATTTATGATGTGCAACTTAAGGGTCTAATTGGTTTTATTATAATCCTTCAGTCAATACCTTTTATTGTGAAAACTACTATACTGCAGAATGTCAGAAATGAGAATTGTAATCAAAGAAATGAAGATGTGAATTCAGAAATATTGCAGAAGTGTTTGCTACTGTAAGGGGATGCTCGAAACTCTATGGTTTGTGACAATTTGTGCATGTTACAAGAAAAATAATAGAAGAGAAAAATTTTTCGACCATTCAGATGGGTAATTCGCGTTACCGTTGCAACCTAGGTGTTTATCAACAATTTCAAAGATATCCAGAAATGATTCAAGCTTTAGTGGCATTACTAGAGCTGGAATTCTGGGGAGAATGGGACTGTGGAAAAGGCGGTAACCATAGTAAAAACGAATTCGTTGTGTACATGTCGGATGTCGGACATCTCTAAGTGGTTTTTGGTACAGAAATCTGTGAAAAATTATCAGCAAAATGTATTTCCATCCGGATTCCATTGAAATTCAAACAGTCTTCAACGGAAATTCTAATACATGAACCTGTTGATGTGATAAGGACATACGGTAACCGATCATTTCTGTGAAAATATCTGCCATAAAGCAACCGAGAACAATTCCTCGTGGTATTTTAATTATATAGTTCGATCATATCGTCATCTGCACTGCATATTCCATCAAGGGACACTTTGTAATGTCCGCAAGAGACTCCATCGATGCGTGTTTGTCCAATCAGTAACCTAATTATTCACTGAACATTTTAGTGCGATGCGACATTCAAGCACTGCAGATTTACTTATGATATATGGACTATGGACAGCATCGGTGATTACAAGTATTCAGTCGGTATTGTACCTATGTTCACAACAATTCTTCATGGAAATAAAAATGACCCGAACTTGTGCTTTAAGAGATGAGTTCGAATCTCAATCGAAATTCGAATTAAATTTCGGTATTATGTATCGAATGTTTCCACAGAATATGACCTATATTCAGTAAGTAGGTGGTAGAAACGTTTATTCGAACTCGTATTATGATTTGGTGGGGAAAATTTTTTCAACATCAACCTTGTCACTTCCATCTTCTCGGCGGGGTGTTATACAACCCTTCAATCCCGAATGGGTTTAGAGATCAATCGGTAACCACTTTTGAGAGTCACTAATTCCTCTTTTCATTGCTCTGTAAATTTTTGAATTGATACAGTGAATACTGGGAAAAAGCGTAGAAATGAAAATCTCTCGTAAACTAATATTACGATTTTTTTCACTCGCAAGATCAATTGGGAATTGTGAAGAGAGCACGGTGTTTATTACGAATGGCTTCCGGCAAATCAAATGTTCTCTTGGCTCAGGCCAGTCTCAACTACATACAAAGTGGGTTTTAGGCTGACACCTGTCAAAGCTAGGTAATACCCAGAAGAGCATTGAAATATATCACCTAACCGAATACAGTTACATTCGACGAGCTTTTCCGCTGACAATTTAAACATATTCAAGAGAAGAAATTGATTTTCTCTTATTTTTTGGGGTTTTTGACCGACCACAATATCAAAAAATTAAAATTAATATTGAAATCTGTACTGTAAAAGTGTCGAAGGGCAGATTTACAATCTACCCCGATAAGTTGTTGCGATAATTCAAAAACAGTTCCTCCTGGAAACCAAAATCGCTTGCATTATTAAAGCTCTCACAACTATTTTCTTCCTATTTCGTGTTCAGGTTTGTTTTTTGTAAATATCAGAAATTTGAGTTTTGACATAAATATGTCTTTCAAGAGTGGCAGCCAGGCGCGATCCATATCAACCGATGTGTTTGAGATGCAGGGATCCGCAGAAAGCATGATAAAAGTGAATTTCTTCAACTTTCGTCACCTACTATTGCTCTCTCTTGCTTTCATTTGAGTGCCACTCCATTCAACTGTATGATCTCTATCGGCATTGAGAATGTGTTCTGATAACCACCAATCGGTGTGTTCTTGATGTACATGTGGTGTTCACTCTATCGCGCTTCTAGAGGTCTGGACGTTTCACCGATATATTTTTGTCCACATGAACAAGGGAATCGATAAATACAATTCTTTCTGTCTTACGTTATGTTAGTTGGTTGAGTGTGTGTTGTCAATATTGAACGTAGAGTATTTAGTGTTTTAAATGCTGTTTTGACATTATACCTGTTGCCAATCCGTTTTATCTTTTCAGATAGTCGAGAACATAGGGTATAATGTATCTTACAAAATCTTTAGTTTTTGCAGGATGTATGTCTTCACTGAGAGGTGTGCAAGGATTTTCAATTTCAGTCAATGTATTTTCTATAAAATTCTCTGGATATCCATTTCCTTTCAATATTGATTTTATGAAATTAACCTCTCTTGCTATATCTTTTTTGACAATTGTATGGTGATTTGAATTATAGTAAAGATATCTGTTGGTATGTGTTTTCTTTCGATATACATTTGTTCACAGGTTCATCGTAAAAAAAAGTAATTTATTTCCAACAGGACGTACCCAATTACAGGAAATGCATACAACTCATCTATAATATATAATTTTTCGACAATAAACACACTCAAACACTACTGCAAACGAAGTGTGTCCACTATCTCGATGCATGTACTAGTGTTATCCTTATAATAATCACAATATTACGGCGACATTAAATATTGTTAATGAAACAAACTATAATTTTTTGCATAGAATCATTATGAATATCACAAACATGGCTAATTTTGTTGAAATTGTTACACATAATGTATATTGGTGATTTCAACCCAATACTTGTACGGGGTGTATCCAAATAAAAAACATTATGACTTCTACTTTCTGATCTTGGCACTCGGAAATTCAATGCACTAAGAAGAGAGCAGCAAACTATATTGTTGTGTATTAAATTGAAAAGGAACTTAGTTTGTAGTATCATTCTTTTTTTGTCTAGGGAAGTGACATTGAATTTGTTGAGTAGAGTACTTTGGTCAATCCCTCTGTTTGGATAAATACCATCTGTTTTGAAGCTCAAGTACTTCAAAATTTTTTTTTGTATCGATTCGATATCTTGGATTTGATAATCGTAGATGGGTTTCCAAATTAAAGTACCATACTCTAGCCTGGAGCGAACATACGAATCGAAAAGTAATTTCAGAGTACCAATATTCCTGAAGCTCCCAGAATTTCTGTAAATGAATCCTAACATTTTATCGTTTTTTTTATAGGGGTAGATTGAAAATCTGCTCTTCTAAATTGTATAGATTTCAATATAAATTATTATTTTTGCAGAATGTGATAGGTTAAGAACCCAAAAAAGTAGAAAAAATAATGAATCCACCACACAATGACTAAGAAATCGATGTTACAACAAGGGAAGAAGTTGATACAACAACAGGAGAATAAATTGATATTGGGGCTGTTTAGTTTGGGGTTTTATGGGATAATGAAATGATTTTAGAAACTTCCAATAAATATACCAAAAATGACATTTATTCATAAATTTTCGTACATGAACTGTTTTTACGATAATCAGTGAGTTTTTCGATGTAGTGATAGAACATTGATCTGCAGCTATACGATGCACGTCTCTGTTCCGAGATTCAACGTCGCTGTTCGCATATTCGTGCCCCTCGCGATGCAGCCTCCACCTAGCCGGCCGAGAGTTTACCTGAGGTTCACCAGATTATCAAGAGTTTATCTCGACGATTACACACATGCATCGTTCGCGGTAGTCCTATTGTTTGCTCGTCCCGGGCTCTCTCATAATTTAATTGTACTCTCGATCCAACAATGACAAACGTAAACAGTGATAGGAATGCCTTTCGTGATCCGTCCGCGGCGAATATGGCGGTTCGACGCCATTGTGCCCAAGATGACATGTCATAATTTTAATGGTCCCGGCTCATTATTGGATTAATTGCGGAGCAGTTGAGATCAGACGATGGTATTGTTGATTGGTGCGCCTGGCTTGGTTGTTGTCTTCGAGAGAATGGTTAGTTAGGTAGCGTTCCGGCGAGGTATTCAAATCAAGTAGCTGTTCCTCTCTATTGTGGTTGGTGATTGTTTTGTCGATCAACTTATTTCTTGAGGCTTGATTTTGTCTTCTTTTCTTAGTTTTCGTATTTTGTTCACAAGATAAAGAGATAAGTATTGCCTGGTTCATAGACCAACTTTTACATTATCTTTTACTTTTAACCTAACAGATTCTTTCACATGCTCAGCAATGAAAGCGTTCATACTAAAACCTTAGTGAGAACTTTCCTGAAGTAAGAGTATTAAATTAATTCTGGTCTATGAACCAAACATAAATGCTGAGAATATGAAGAATCCACGACTGTTTTTCAGAAAAATCCTAGTTCAAAATCAAGATATCAACAAGAGTTGATAAATGCCGGATATTTCCTAATTCATTCAAATATAATTTTTCATTTTAACTTGGGAATGTGGAAGTCGTGAAATTTTCAACAGAATCAACTTATACTCGACAATTAATTTCAATTCTTCAGGTTTCAGTAGTGAACAATGATTTCATTCGAGTTTCAGTTTCATGTTTTTCGCACATCTTTGACGAATAATTGCAATTGTTCAGGTTTGAGTAGTGAACAATTAATTCAACTGAGTTTCTGCTTCATGTTTTTTTCTATTACTTTCGCATGTGAGTTGTAGTGCCTAGTGCCCATAAAGGCTCTGGAAATGACATGTTTGTATCTCGTCGATGGAAATACTGCCAAAATACTCAATGAAGAAAAGTAAAATCTCCTATCAAATTTTCCGATATTCCGATTTATTTTTGTACCGTTACTGATTAAAATTTACGTATTTATTTTATTCAGGAAACACCATAGAAGGTAAGGCCTTCTTGATCCTTAGCTCGCAAGTTTCGACTTTTGAAGGTCGACGTTCGTAGGACTTTAGCTGGTAGAGGAAAAACCTATTTCAACCCCATTACCTCGTCCGTTTCTGAAAAAAATCGCAATATTTATACCTCCTACACCAAGTTCAATCGATCAAAATGTGTGCAAAATGCGCACTTTCATAATTATAGGAATTTTCTTTTTGATATTCCGAAAAAAGGAATAGAATTCTGAGTAAAAAAAAGATGGTATCATGTCAACATTATAAGAAACATAATAATTTAAATAAGAAAAAAAGGGTTTTTAGATGGGTGTACTCAACAGCTTTCGATTCAAGGGTTACCTATCGGTACCCCTTATCTGTATATTTTCATTATCCTATTAGATTCCATGAGGTAGGTATGATTTTTGTTTATTTTGAAGACACTTCATTTGATCCAAATAATTCAATCTATCAACTCTACCTTCAATTCTACACCTTTAACATACAGGGTGTCCCAAACTCGATGGCCTATTAGAAATTTCTGAAAAAGGGGAAATAGGATTATTTTGAAAATTTTATTTCTTGTGTAATTAGTTCGGTTCTATCGATCTAAAATATTTTCAGCGCTGCGACGTTGCCGCTTATATTGAAAAGTAGCAGCAACTGGCCTTGTTATTGCTTTCCGATTATTTTTGTATGATACTTTCCTATACCTATCTCTGGTGGTTTTCGAGAAATTCATTGACTTCCTTATTTTTTGTGCGAAACATAGCTTTAATCAAATGCTTATTACTGCGGTATTTGGATTCAAAGACAGCTTGAATATTGGATGTAGTTTGACAATACCCTGTGTATTAGTTGTGTCTGAGAAAATTCTTTCTCCATTAAACAGGGTCATTCAAAATTTGTTATTTTTCCGATACATACAAAAGTGGTGAAAAGTGCATTTTTTCAAATGGAACATCCTGTATATTATCGAAAATCCTGACAGACAATTGAAGTTCCTTTCAAATGATGTGTCATGTTCCTATACCTGAATAGTCAGGTTTCCGAAATAAAAGCAAGTTTCTATAAAAATTGGATTATTTTGACATATTTTGTATTAGGTAGCTATGAAATGTCATGGAACATGTCATTATGAAAATTCGACAATTAATGCATCAATAATAAAACGTTTTGCGCGTTCAATAACGTAAATTTGATCAGAAAAGAATCAAAATGGAAATTGTTAATTCTTCATGGTCAATGTGATCAAATTATAGCAAGAACATGCAAAATGTTCTGTAGTATATTGAAGTGTGTGAAGATGACGAACTGATTGTACAAAGAATTATTAATATACAGGTTATTACAAACTCGATGGCCTATTAGACGTTTTTGGAGATGTGGGAAATAAATGCTTGAAATCTTGTATTCCACGATGAGTGATTGCGATCTACCTCTTGAAAATATGTTCACCCTTACAGTGTTGCCACATCTGCTTGTACTAATATCGGCTTCCTAATAATTTCAAATGGGGAACACCCAGTATTTCATTCCGTTTTTGAATTCTACTGATAAATACAAATAACTTTTACTAAACATGTCGTATACCTATCACTACCTTTTATCATATATTGATTATTTTGTAATTGTTTTGCTAGCAAAATAAGACCAACTCTAATTCAAATATCTCTTTTTTCACTTGAGTTTTTTTCTTTTCTATTACTTTCTTCTGACAGAAACACTATGAAAATTACTGCTTGTCAAACTTAAAGTTTGTTTTGCTCTTTTGTGGTCACGGCACACTAGATCATTTCAATTGGAAAATATGACCTATTTTGATTAGTTTTGGGAATTGAAAATTCCAGACCCTCCAATACACTATAGAACAATTTGCATGTTCTTGCTATAAGTTGATCACATTGATTCTTTTCTAATCAAATTTACGTTAATGACGCGCAAACTTTTTGTTATTGATGCATTAATTGTCGAATTTTCATAATGGCATGTTCCATGACATTTCATAGCTACCTAATACAAAATATGTCAAAATAATCCAATTTTTATAGAAACTTGTATTTATTTCGGAAACCTGACTATTTAGGTATAGGGACATGACACATCATTTGAAAGGAACTTCAATTGTCTTTCAGGATTTTCGATAATATACAGGATGTTCCATTTGAAAAAATGGTCTTTTCACCACTTTTGTTTGTATCCGTAAAATCACAAAGTTTTAACGACCCTGTATAAAGGAGAAAGAATTTCCTCAGACACAACTAATACACAAGGCATTGTCAAACTACATCCAAAATCTCAGCTGTTTTCGAATCCAAATACCACAGTAATAAGCATTTGATTGAAGCTATGTCTCGCACAAAAAATAAGGAAAACAATGAATTTCTCGAAAACCACTAGAGATAGGTATAGGGAAGAATCATATAAAAATAATCGGAAAGCAATAACAAAGCGAGAAATACAATAATATATAGGGTGTCCCATTCAAAATATCAAAGTTGTTGCTATTTTTCAATATAAGCGGCAACGTCGCAGCGATAAAAATATTTTAGATCAGCGATTCTCAAACTGTGGTACGCGTACCACCAGTGGTACGCAAAGCACTCAAAGGTGGTACTCTTGATTTTAATAAAATTTATTCACAAATGTTATCTTTTACGTTGTGCATAGCAGCGCTGTGAGTTTGAAACCGCAAGCGCGTAATGTCTTATTCATTGTTGGCAACACTGGAATCGCGGCAAACTGCCGCCGTCCTTGATTCACGTCATCAGTTTCCTCGTGGCCGTCGGTCGTTGTGGTTGGTTTGGTCGATACGAGTGATTTGCTGTTTGAATATTAAAAATGAATATTCAGCCTTATCAAAAAAAGCATTGTTATTTTTACTTCCTTTTACGACCACCTACCTGTGTAAAACTGGATTTTCTGCCATGCTACAAGTAAAATTTCCGCAGTAGGCTTAATCTTGATCCAAATCTACGAATGAAACTAAGCAATATTGATCCTGACATCGATTCCTTTGTTGCAGCTATTCAGAACCATCCTTCTCACTGAATTTTTGGACTGGGTTAGACTTTAATTCTTATTTTGAAACAATTATAATGCCCTTCTTTGAATAAATAAATTTTTTAATAAAATTAGTAAATTTTATTATCAACTTTTCTAATAATATGTGGTACGCGATTGACGCAGAATTTATATAAGTGGTACGTGTGAAGAAAAGTTTGAGAATCGCTGATCGATAGAACAGAAATAATCACCCAAGAAATAAAATTTTCAAAATAATCCTACGTCTCGTTTTCCAGAAATGTCTAATAGGCCATCGAGTTTGGGACACCCTGTATGTAATTTTATTTTATCATGGCTAGAATGTTTTATCAAAAGGATAAAAAAAAACTGTTATATTTCTCTAATTCTTTTTCAATTGATTTCTCCTTTTTTGTAATCACCTTTGTACTTCATTTAAATTTCAGTGACATAATCATTTCTCCTTTTTCTACTTTTGTATTTTTAACTATCTTGTCAGTATTTTTCGAGGTATTTTTGTTTTCGGTTCGTTCCAATTTCAATACAGTTGAATATAAACAAATAGAATTCGATACCACTGGAATTTGAAATAGCCAACGTTGAATCTCATGAAACTATGGCAAATTTCAACAAAAAAGTAATTCCACAAATGTTTCAGGAGTATTTTTTCCTGTGACATTGAAAAAATACCCCCTTGGTTACCCAGGGTCTGTTTTTTTCATCAGTAACAATGAAAAGGTGTAGCGGGCCGACGTTGGTCGTTTTCATTTTGTTTTGTAGTAACATTTTACATAGTTTTGATTTTATTCGCTAACGAGCTCGTTAAGAAATTAAAACTCGTTCTTCATTAACAGAGGTATCGCAGCAGAAAAATACTAACCAGTTCGGTTGGCAGCAGAGCATACCGTACAACTTTTCGCTTTTCGAATTATCCGAAATATATCCGTCGCAGAACATTTCCGAATAGCGATTCATCAGGGTTTATTAAACCTTTACGCGTTCACTAATTAATAGTTTGATTTACGATCCGAAGGAAATTTCACTCGCACACCATGAATATGATTTATATCTTGGAACGTAATATTTCGATCTTTCGTACCTACATCGTTAATGAATTGAATGCTCGTTGGCCTTGAATAATTAATTGATATTTAGACTTGATCGCATCCAGACGAGACATAAAAATTCTCTAGCGCTTACCTACAAAGTAGTGAGACGTATGGCAGATGCCCATTAGAGAGCGTTAAGTCGAAGTTATTGCGTATATGTTGGATATTTGTTATTGAAAATGTCAGACATAGCGATATATAAAATAACTCAACATAATATCAAAACATTATGGAAATATAAACCACCAAGTCTTTTTCAAACAACGATGTGAAATATTCAGATGCTCTTCAAATTAGTTTTTATCGAAAAAAATGTGTGTCCTACATTTCTGATCTCTGAATTCACTGGAAACTTTTGACATTTTTTCGCAATCTAGCAACTGTATGTATCAATTATTTTGCCGAACAAAGATGTTTATTGTACCTCAGATAGGATGCCTGCATAAAAAGTCATAATACTACTAGCTCTACTGTCGGGATATTTTGTTGGTGTTTAAGGACCTGTGGTCAGAAGATTTACCAGATAGAGAAGATTTTTTTACCAGAGCAGAAATGTTGGATGGTGACGAGAAACCAACATGTTCAAAATGTAATGAGAAGAGAAATGTAACCACAGAGAGGTTGAATGCCGTAAGAGATTCCCCATAAGCAGGTTTGGATATAAGGAACATAGGTCAGCATGTAGCCCCTCGTTATTATCTTCGTCCAACCACAGCATCGTATCACCGACTTCATCTGAATCTCTCGTGAGCTGAGACGACTACTTTCTCTTTTAATTACAAGAGGATACTATTCGATAATATTTATTCACTACATGGTTTTATTTATTTTCTTATTATATATCTTTTATATTCTGTTATCGCCTATCATCCTAATTATTTGTCCTTCATTTTCTAATTTTGGTATCTTTTCCAAGGAATTTTGTTTTTTTTTTCAGAAGAATAATTTTGTTTGGTGATGAACTCTCTGCATTAGTTTCAGGATGTGTTCAGAGTATATTTTATTTATAGTAATTTAAAGTCCACACCAAAATGTTTGGATTGGATAAAAGATTGATAACTTATCGTTATTAATAAATAAAAGAAGAATACATATTGTACAAAAATCGATTCTAAAACCAACACAACGAATCAACTTGCATTTTAGAAGTAACTGAGAATTCCCCATTTAGTTTGTGAATTTATCACTCAAAATACATGGGAATCGCAATAATTGAGCTTTTATTTTTTTCTCAATTTATCGAAACTTTCCCGTTAACTAGAACATTTTCAAATTCACAAAGGTGAAAATTCTCTACAGTTCTTCAAATGAAAGTTTATTCTGATAAATGAAAGTTACTCCAAAATTATTTCGATTCAACTAACACAGATGCTGATGGTGATATTATTTTCTCATTCCAATATGATACGTGACGGTCTATAAAAGTCTCTACTATACGAAAATATGCATTCATTTCTTGAGCATCTTTTCAGCATGTGAATGCAGTGTAGGTAGCCTACTACAATTCCCATGTTAGTGCTCGTTAAAAAAATGCAGGCTGAATTTGGGTCTAATTGCTATATTTTACATAACAAACGATGTTACAATTCTTGCTAACAAGTTTTTTGGAGATCACATTGCTCTTACTAACGATCATAATCAGATCGTCAAACGTGAGCGTTTTACAAATAATTCATTTTTTCGGAAACTTTTATGTCAATATTTGAGATAGAGGACTATGAGAATGATTTTTAGGAAAAAAGGGCACTTGGATAGAAAATGGTTACATTCAATGTTTGCTCATGAGGATGAGGATCTTCTTATATGTATAAGGATACCATAGACAATAATAATAATATGTATGTAATATGTCATCGTACTTCATTGAGTGACGATACATGAGAAAAATCAATACAATTTTTATCAAGAGCTTCATTTGAGCAGAGTTTAATTTTTGTTTGATACAACCTCTGACATTTCGAGGTGAAAAAAGCCCTGATTAGTAAAATGCGTTCCATTCGTCAAATTAAAATCGAGTTTCATTCCCGGAGTTCATGAACCGCTTCATAATTACAAGATTACAGAGCTCGACGAAAGGGGTAAAAAAGGGTATTTTCCAAAGGTTAATTATCGCTTGGAAAATTATTATGTTGATATTTCTTTGCGAGGGTAATTAATTAAGGCTATTCATTGGGACTGCCGTGGAAAATAGATAGTCCGACACAAGCGGCATATTATATGTATAGTGTGACTACCGTCTCACGAGGAATATTGATTGATAAATTTATTCAGTAGCTATCGTAATTGGACAGATATTCGTAATAGAAGACATCAATATTCTCTTTATCAGCAGTTGTCACTGATTCAATTAAGACGTTGTTGATTACGGGTTGGAAATGATAGATCATCCATTATTGAATTCAGGGAACAGTTGAATTAGCCGATCGAAAAAGTTGTTTCTTTGTCTAGAATCACTACATGTTATGAAAACTTAGTTTTACTAGCAACCAAGTTTATCAAGAATGTTTAAAAATCTTTATCCGAGGATGTAGATCTGTGTGAACAATTTCCCTAGGGCCAAAGTTCGATTATTATTTATTCCAGTTCATTCTTCATTCCAGATGGAACGTTTTTGAGAAAATATGACCAACGAATGCCTCTGACAACAATCTTTTACATAATATTTTCTATCTCAGGCATTCATGGTAGACAGCGGAAAAATACACATCAAGCTGCCTACAACTTTCTTCAATTCTTTGTTAATGTCGAACATCTTCGTAGAAGATAGATATTTTTTACATTTGAGTTGGTTAATGTAGCTGCTTGATTTCCCACTCATATTTGAGTTTTGTTTCGCGATGATTTCCACAAATGAGTAATAGACTCTTTTTCAGACAAGACTTTTTTGACAATAGATAATGTAATGTGGCCAAACGTCTATTTTCGAATATTCCAGTAAAATATCGAATGTGTTTTATTTGACTGGTCGCTATTATTAAAAAGCCAAGAAAATTTCGCATACTCTTCAACTTGAGAGCTTTGCGAGAGCGGTCTGATCGTGGTTACTTTGATTATATATATTCAGATTTCTGAAAATAACATTCATACGGGAGTAAGCAGAAATAATCGTGAATTAAGTTTGAAGAAGATATTGTATACCAAAACACGTGTCGCGGTTTTGTAAACATCACAGTGAGAATCATAGAGAAAACTGTTCGAGTACTCATTTGAATCCATCTTCAGTTAACGTATAAAAATGAGATTATTATCCCAAAATTTTGTTACGCCCTCATTACCAACAGATATTATTAGTTCAGTAGTCATATTTGGAATGTCGTTAACATTCTATCAAAACTCTTACTATTTTCAATAATTTTTTAACTCTCAAGTAATGATTCAGAGGAAATCCTTAGTTGTTAATAAAAAATAAATGTCACTTATAAATTGAACCTGTTTATACTTTTTTTATTACTTCCTAGTTGATCATATAAGAAGAGAGAAGAAAACTTCGGAAATGCATGTTTGTCAATTAGAGCGGGCGCTGCGAAACATTCCGTTTGAAAAAACCGATGACCTCATTCTGATTGATGATTTGAGTTGTGGAAGACTTGATGAATAATATTATGGAGGTTGCCGGACGGAATTATGGTCCAATTTTTTTTTTCGGTCCTATAATAGGAGTTTTCGATTCCATCGCTGTAGTTGTGAAAAATTATGTTGTATAGAATGCAAAAACCATTGACCGCTATTTCTCGACTGGAATGTTTTTGCAAGATCCTTTCAAACCTGGAACTGAAAGTTGTCAAAATAGCCCGTTGTCAGTTTTATTATAAATCTCCTTCCCAGCGTCACATACCTCCTCTCGAGTTTTGGAGCGGGCCGCGCTTTTCTCAACAGTTTTCGTGACATTAGTTATAGATGAACTTCATTCATTATTATAACAGATACATTTTCCATAATTATAAAATAGCAGTGCTTCGAATTTTGTGATAACTTTTTCAAAAGTGAATAAATATCGCTATAATTGAACTGGTGAATGAACCAGAAGAAACTATTCAAATTCAGCAAGTCGACGCAAAGACGAAATTTCATACAAATTTGAGAAGTTGTTTGATCCGGATGCTGATGAAGAACACTTCTCGTGGTATAAAAGTTGCATGGCCAGGTATATAAAAAATTCCTTGTCGTCACTGCATAAGAGTGCTGGAAGAAACAGCTTCATCATCAACACAGGGCGTAGCTGGCCCATCAACTGACCCGCAAATCAAAAAGAAGCTACAGCGATTCGTCGAGTGATTCATGCTGTTCCATTTGTAGTAATACGACAAAAACCAAAACAAGAAAAAGTAATCTTTCAACTGAAATTTCAGCAGCTTTGCTGTTTTTTAATACTTCGCGTCGAAAATACTATGAAATTTTCACAAAAGTTTGTTATACGAAACACCGGAAGATTTGTTTGCAGAAACTTCCAATATCATACATCGTGTTACAGAAATTACGTTTCATAAGCAAAATCTTCTAGTAACGAAAGAGGTCGACCAACAACGAACATCACAAAAACAGTTACTGGCTGCTTTTGACAAATTAATGGCGGATATAAAAGACGGTGTTTCGACGACCGCTTTTGAATTGACATACTTGGCTCAACGCATGACTTTACTCGCTGAAGTAGGGGATGTAGTTCTAATCGTGATCTCAAAGTGATGCTGATCGATAAATTTGGTGACAAGGTTTTATTCTCATATCTTACTGAGAAGACGCAATCTTCTCTGGTTTTCATAGCAGGAAGTTCATTAAGGAAATAGCTGAACGTGTACGTCGGCTAGGTGAAGCAGAATCGTCATGTGTGCTAAAGAAATACGGAAAGAACTATCCACTACTGAACTTACACCAAAGGACAAGTTGTGTGATGAAATTCTTATAGAAGATGCCGCAGAGAAATGCACATTCACGCCGAAATGGAAGACTTTCATACAAGCCTCATTCAACAGTCGGAATCTAAAATCGTCAGGCAATACACTCCATGAAGCATTGGCGGTGTTTAGTGATATGTATCAGTGTAACGAACAGAAAGACACCGCAACATACAGCTCTAGCCGAATTCATTCACCACCTACCTAACTAAATCGAAACATATTCTACACTGTTGAACAATCTTAGACACTGTGACAATGACTTTCAAGGGAACATTAAGTGGCGAAGATTCTATGCACGTTACAATCATGATAGTTAATCAACAATAGAATGATGAAAAGAATACCTCACGGGCATGACCTAGCTCTTCACGTTGACTAGTCATTCGATATCTCGAGCTATGTAGCAGGGAAAGACCGCGTCGAAAGCTCATAAAACTGCAGCAAAGTATTATATCATAGCTCGCAGGCAATATATCGATGAACACAAGATATATTGGAGATATGCTGTCCTTCGGAGGAGACGTAAAGCCGGTGGTCCTGAGTCCATGGTTGTTGGACTCGTAAAGGATCCCTACCTCTGATTGGAATACCAGAGTGTTCGCAAAATTTCCGGTTGGGGGATATGTGGTGACCGGCGTTGATGATTGGCCTTGGTAGGGGAAACAGGCCTACGTTGAATAAATCATTTAAAAAAAGAACACCTCACACACTGCTAAACCGAAACTAACTGAAACGGACTGAAAATATTTATATCAAGTCGTTCAACCAAAATCCCAGCTGGCTGCAAAAGTTTTTTTTTCTTGTTTGAAGAATGAATTGCAGCTCGTTTAATACCTCTGCAAGTATTCTCCAACTTTTCAAAAATAAATGCTGAAACAGAACTTTTTATTACCGGTGGATATGAAGACTTCAAAAAATCTTCAAGCTCCAAGGTAATAGGTCTTTTGGATTGCTAGACTTGGAGTCCAATCACCTAGAAGCAGATTGAAGGATTTTCAGCCATTTTTTTGTAGTTGTTCGTGGAGGAATTGAACAAGTTTTTATAAATTGTGCAGATTCCCATGTTTTCATACTCAATATTCACTTTTGTCATTAGCTATCGAATAGTAGTTGTTGAGGGACTTGGTTTGAAGGATCGGACAAAAATACTCTTTCAAGCTGGGATTCAATTCAAATGTGTCTGAAATTATAAGAACTTTTGATGTTTTGTTATTACATTGCATAAGGGATGCAATACATGGGCCTCCGAACTTAATGCAAATGGCAAAACCACCTAAGCCAAATTCTTTGATTAGGCTCTGCAAATATAATGCTGAATGCCTGATAATGTTTTGCACTTGTAGAAAAAGCGATACTAATTGTATTTCCCTTTGCAAATGCATCGGAAATTATTGTCAAAACTTACCTGAATGAATTTTTCACTACTTATTAATAGGTAAACCACTTTTTTTATCAAATTTATATTGAATTAGATCATGCTGTTTTTTTCCATACCTCACCTAAACCAGGTGTCAATAGTCAATAACAATTTTTTGTTCGCAGCTACAGCGATGGAATCGGAACCTATTATAGGGCCGAAAAAAAAATTGGACCATAATTCCGTCCGGCAACCTCCAAAATATTATTCATCAAGTCTTCCTCAACTCAAATCATCAATCAGAATGAGGTCATCGGTTTTTTCAAACGGAATGTTTCGCAGCGCTTGCACTAAATGTGTAGATTACCCTGAAGTTTACGTTAGGTTTTCGAAGAATTCATGTCACGAAACATGATACCTGTTCCAAATTTTCTGGTAATTTTCCATAATTTCACGACTGAATAATCGCGTTTCAGTTATGCTTTGAATTTACTACGATTCTTCGAACATGCTACCTCAGATCTACGCTTTTCTTTCATCCGCAAACGCCTTTCACCATTTCCAATTATCATGTAAGTGAACGTGCATAGCTTTTGTTCCGTCCCTCGGAAAAATCAACACGCTGAAAAAACATGTAGTAGACCATTTACGAGCTCCGTAAATGAAGCGAGCCTTTAACTGCTTCACCAGATGTGAATCATATTTAATTGTTCTGAGAATACACTAAATGGCTGCCAAATGCGGGGCCGAACTTGACGCTCGACGTCTTCATAGTTTTATAGGTGAACGAGGAGGTTGTAAGGCGCCCGGAGGGTTCGGCTAATTACCTTCTGAAACGCTAGCAGAGGATCGCCTGGAGCCGTTCAGGTTGTTTCGATAAATATTTTTGTCTGAAAACGGTGCTAATTATAGACGATTCCTTGTATCTGCAGTATACGATATCATGAGCTAGATAAAAAATCAGTATAGTTTTTTTTGTAAGGAGTAGTTGAAAATTCCAAGGAAATAGTTGAAGATAGTATCTTGTATTATCTGCAACGTTTGAGTCTGTGCTTTCGTTTGTTCAGTTGTTATGCTCCAAAAGAATTGTCAATCATATCAGTCTATTACGTACCAATTGAAAATATAAAATGATACATGATGATTCTATTATCAAATGTTATAGTCTTTTGTCATTGAAATTATCCACTCGAAAGCTATAACACAAATATATGAGAGAGGATAGCTTGTTGTTTCTGTCACCAATGATACGATTTTCAGCTATTTCATATTCAAATAAATATATAGATGAAATTATACCCCAGTATTTTTGTTAATTTTTGCGACGTTCAATAACTTATTCCACCACTGATGCCAAATGACCTTACTTTCTGTAACCAGTTATGAAATGTTTCAATTAGTGATTACGAAAAATTCATTTCTTACCATTATTTATATCGCTGGATATTTCTAGGATCTTTTTTCTTGTTCCTACGTGTGACAAACTGTACGAACTGACAAATCAAAAACTGCATTGTATGTGCTGTACAAAAGATATGAGCATTTAACTAGATTTATCTAGGAACAAATGGAATTATTTTATGATACCTATTATGCAATCGCAAGAAATAGTTGTTTTTGAATGCTCTATATCTCTCGAAACAAAACTGTCGCTTAACAAAATGAACCATTAAGGTATATACGTCAATGGAATCGTGGAAGAAATAATTATATGTTAACAAACCTGTATGAGGTCTAAAATCAATGTTTTTCACATATTTTATCAAACAGTTCCACTAATAACGAGTAGGTTACATTCTTTCATAATAGTCCATGCTTTTTAAATCTCTTTTTCTTTTGATGGAGTGTAACGAACAATTTTTTTACGAAAATATGTTATACTTTTCTAACAGTCCACAGAGTGAACTCTAATTGATTGCCTGGTCAATATTTTATTGCGTCGCCGGAATGGAGCTCTAAAAATTAAATATTTACAGTGGGTATTGCATAAAAGAGGTTTCAAAATGTTTTCGGAGCCAACCCCTATAATCAGACAGCGCCAAATATTTCTGAGGTTCATAAAATCCGGAACAAAGTTGTAAAATTCAGTCACCGAAGAGACACCAATGACTCTCGGAGTTTTTCACGAGCTGTTTCGTTTTCCAAACAACTTCTCATAGATGCCAGCGATTTCAGTAACCGCAAAAATCGTAAATTGGAAACGCAAGCCAAGTGTGGCACTCAAAAAGTTAATAGGATGTCGTATTGCGAGAGCATTAACATACGGCTTTAATTACTGTGTTTATGTTCGAAAACAGAAAACTGGTTAAAAGTTTGTCTTAATTTGTTATGGAATCGCAAGTTGGCGTAAAATTGGAATTGCTGCTTGGTGTACCTTGCCATTCCAAGGACCTCTAAATCAACTTAAAAACGGTCGTACATTCGTATACATTTCAGTCGTTGATAGATTTGCTTGGCCTTAACTTCGAATGTTTTATAAAGTGGGTTCTATAATGGGTATTTTCCAGTTAACCAACTGTAGTCCGTCTACGAGTGACAGACTTCTGCGAGCTGAGGATTCATGAGGTCGGACTACACGACCGATCATGAAAAAATCGTTTCTGTGAAACCTACATCACACACGTGATGGAAAATCTCAATTACCGGCCACGAGATTTGAACCCATAACCGAGAAATATTTAATGTCATGGCCATCCTTACGCTACGCCACCAAACCGTTATACTTCTTTCCGATGTGGTAATACAAATTCACATGCTAGTCTTGCTACATGAATTTCGTGTTTTTGAATCTTTTCTGCATGCATCTAATCATTTTCATTCTGAAAGCACAATCGTGATAAAGTCCTAGGTTGTCATTGAGACGTTAAGACGTCTCATTTTAATGTGGTAAAAAATTCTCAGAAAAATTTGTTCAAAGTGCAAGTTGATTAATACGTAGGAATCCAATATGATTCTGAGAATGAAATCGAACGTTCGAATCCTGTATAAAACTTGAGGAATCGTGAAAAATGAATGAAATAAAGAGGGTAAATCAAATGTGAAAATAATGATAAATGTAGGTTGCGTCAGTTATCACATAATGACCTTCATCTCGATTTATTTCAGTAATTGATCATTTCTTGATTCTTTGCTATTAGTTTCTCTGATTTTTTATCATTGATATTTCGTTCTCCTTCTTGTCATTTTCATGTTTTTAAGAAGGCAAGTTTAATTTTTTTATGATATTTTTTCAACTTTATAAGTTTTTGACCGGTTTCACTAGAGTTGATTCCATAGACAAAATAAATTATAGATACTTTCCAAAAGAGAATATTCTACTTACTACATTGAAACCAAAAAATTTTGAGATACAGAACAGAGCAATAATTTTGTTTAAATTCTCTATTTAACGTTGGCCTATTTCCGCTACCAAGACCAATCACCGACGCCGGTGAGCACACCTCCCCCAACCGGAAATTTTGCCGAACCTCTGGTACTTCGACCAGAGGTAGGGATCTTTAACGAGCCTAACGACCATGGACTCGGTACCTCCTGCTTTACGTTCCCTCCTCAATATACCTTGTTCTCATTGATACATTGCCTGCGAGATTTTGCTGCAGTTTTATGGGCCTTTCGACGCGGTCTTTCCACGCATGAGGTCACCCATTCAAGTACTAACCGCGCTTGGCGCTGCTTAGCTTCAGATAGTCAACCTGAAGAGCTGGACCGTGCCCTTGATGTGAGCAATGGTAGTTCTTCAAGTTTAAGAGGGTAACAATTGAATTTTGTACCGAAATATTCTATAAATGAGAAATGTTAGAATATCTTCTGATATATCTAGCTGACGAACGTTTCCCAACCCAGAACGCATAACCAGATAAGAATATTATTTCAGAATCATCAACATGCCATGTGATTTTCAATCATGTATTATAGTGTGCAAGAGATACTCAGTGAAAATGAGTTCTCATTCCCAGCTAGTTGATTATTATGTCTGTCTGTAAGTCGGACCATATCATCGCTCAGATTGACGTGCATTTTCCACCTGCATTATTATGGAGCCGGGAGCGAATACGTTATCCGATATACGGAGAAAAGTTTGTTTGTTCCCATACCTAATCATCGATGTGTCACAAACAATCCTCGACAAAATCGTAATGACATGAGGGAGGTCAATCTGCAATTCCATTTGGATACAAAATAGGCTAGTTGACAGGAACATTGGGGATTTCAATCTTATGCGACTACGCGAACAAGCAATGTGTAATACTGTGGGTAATCGGAATGTACAGGTTGTGCAAATGACTGATTGAGGAATGAATTGCAAAAATCATTGACCGATGAAAAGTTGTCATTGGGTTCCGATTATATGCAATATTTCAACTTACAGAAGGGAAGATAATGTGGTTTTCAGGAAACCCAGGGGGAATGGCGAAAAAGGTGCTATGATTAAATTTCTGTCTGATTGTTAGTAGGGGTTAATCTTCGGAAATAATGATCCGATTATAAAAAAACTTTCATCAAACGAAAGCCACAAAATTCAGGAGTGATATAGGCTGTATTTTATCATGATTGAACTAAAATTCAGTGAGAAATAGTAGTATATATATGTAAATCAAGTCCGAGAAAAGCGGGCGAGATTGATGAAACGGGGTCAAAGTTTGCATAGGACAACGTAATTCTTTGGTACAATCTACTTTGAATTTTTGCAAAAACATTCTCGAATAGAATTGGGAAGACCTGTTGTGTATTTTATGGAAATCAATCGCCTGACGGGGTGAAAAAGGGGTAGAAATTCATTATGGGGGTGAATCAAGGCATAGCCTAAACCGCTGATCATAGGAACCTGAAACTTGGTGGGTGTGTTCTATGTATTACGTAGGAGTAGGTGAAAGAAGGTGGAAAACAAAGTAAAAGTTTGTATGGGATAACGTGATTCCTAGGTCCATTCTACTTCAAATTTTGCATAAAAATTCTTTAACAGAATTGATGTGAGAGGAGTTTTCCTCAATTATAAAGAAATTTCCTAATGATTTAATCAAAAATATTAGTATTTATAATACTTATTTTTTGGTTCAGAGGAGAAAAAAACATAAAATACTTTATCAAAACTTAACCTTTTCGTCAAAATTAATCAAGTTTCTGAACAAATGATAATATCTTCATAGATAAAACTGGCAATAACAACTTTCCAACATTCAGCTCGACTGATTATATATATACTCTAGTTTCATGTGAAACTCATTGCTTTCTCCTGAAACAGTAGAATATATTCAATTTTTCATGTGATTGTACCGCGTGTCTCACAATTTCTCACGTATAACATTTCAATAGAATTCGAAGGAACTGATATATTTCATTTAATGATTGAAAATATCATTATATTTCGTATCATTTGACGTGATACTACTAGTTACGATACTTATTCTATCTGATATATTTGCTACTGATAGATATTTGTTGAAAGCATCATAGTGACTTGTACTCGAGAGAAAATCGAAATGAAGGAGCCGAATTGAAAAAAAAAAAACAGAATGAATGAGAGCAATGCCGAAAAAGTCTCAATCGTTCAAAAATCTTCGACTAATCATGTGACAAAAGTTTGGTAGCTTCCATGCAAACAAAAAACTTATATAAACTTGAAACTGGACCTATCAATCAAAACACCTACTGCAGGAGAAATTCTTTCAATCCACAATTTGATATGGTGACTTTTTTACATCCCTGTCGCATCGCTTTTTTCCTGAGAATGGATGGGGAGATTCGTTATGCATTCCTTATTGGTCATCATATTGGAATTATGTTTTTTTTTATCAAGAAAGGTTCATGGGTTCTTTGATGTGACTGAATATTATTAAGGTGAGTATAAAGGTAACGCTGCTGCTCTGGAATCTGAAATTGTTGTTTTTTTATCTTTTCGGTCATGGATGGAATTTCCAAATATGAAGTGCCGACATGATTGAACTATAATGAATCAAAACGAATGAAAAAAGCTACTGCCATCCCTTGGAAATAACCACCATGAAGTATCTATATCGAGACGTCAGATTAGGTGAGAAACGACGGGCCTAATATCGGTTGAGGTAATTGAACTGGGGCATAATTATTGGCTTATCAAATTCGGTTTACATTAAGAGGTGTTGTCTCCTCTAATAGCCTTCAGTTAATCAGATCTGTCGGCTTAGAAACACGTTATTCTTGGCCTGGAGAGAAAACGATCAGCTCTCACGACAGTTATTTTCACGCGAGTTCGTGTGATAGGATTTTCCGTAGGTGTATGTACACTTTATCGCATTGAAGTAGTTTCCAATTGGGAATAGCCAACAATTTGTAAATGAAACCAATTTACTGAATTGACGTTTCGCATAAATGCATTTGCAGCGCCGAAACTCTGAGATAACATGAGACTTGTCGAACTCCATCAGCGACTGAAAAGGGAGATTAAAAACATATTGAATGTGTTGCACTTAGGATGATGACTAGTTTTCTCTATTTGAAAGAATACTTTTGTGGCTTTTTGACGAGAGAGATAAGCGAATTACATTTTTCAAAATAATCAATTTACAGCAATCCTCGTTATATATAAGCAGTACCTGTCATATATTAATGGTATGCCAACAAACGCATGCATTTAAACGAAGACAGAATGTATGACGTATTACAACTCCAACGTTTCGTTCTTCGAATACCTCGTATATTCTCCCAGTACATATCTAATAGCTGACATGAATCATTTCTCGAGGTCTATGGGAAAGTGCAATAAGGGACTCAATATTATCCGATCATGATTCCAATTGATATTCGTAAACCATTCTTTCGCAGAGTGACTACGTGTGACTCGGCCGGCCAGTCGGAATACTAGCCCAGAGCAATCATACTTGAACTTTGTAATCTTCCTTGAAACAATCAGTGGCGTAAATAACGCCTTGGCAACCTTGGCGGCGCCAAGGGGCGCAGTGCAGGAGGGGGCGCAACAAAAGGCATTCAATAACACAAAAAAATAATATCTGAAATGAATAAACCTGATGAATGTTATATAGATAGAGATAGACGTACAAAATTGACAATTGAAAAAAAAACAGGAGGAATGTGTTACTCATTAAAGAAATTTAAGTAGTCTATGTTCTAACTGATTATAAGTTGCGTTCGATTTGACGCCCGAATGCCCGAAACAATCCGGGCGCGTTCTCAATAACCTGAATCACCTCGTTGCATTTATTTTCAAAGTCAGGGCGAGTTCTGTTCCATTGTTTTCAATAGCATTGAGAGCTGGTAGTGATAACTTATTTTGAATTAATTTTATAACTAATTTTCGCCACGTGCAGTCAGTCGCAGCGTGTTTATGGAGGTTAGAATTAAAATTTTCGAGAAATGACGAAATGACATATGACAAGAATTTGTAAATGTGAATATTTATGAAGTATGACTGATACAACAACTATTTGGCAATACGTCACTCCTTTGAGTTCAGTAAATTGGCTAAATGTTCACATGAGCAGCAGCCAAAGAGTTGTTGTATCTGTCATACTTCATAAGTATTCACATTTACAAATTCTTGTCATATATCATTTGCCGTAAATTTCAATCCATATTTTCAACGAAAGACGTTATATTTGTAGCTTCCCTGAAGATGACAGTATTCACTGTCGAAATATTGGAAATACAGTGTAAAAAGATTACACTTTTTGCTTGCTGCTTCACCCAATATCTTCTCCCCTTGTATCCTGACTGGTCAGCAAAGACTACCAATCTATATCTCGAAAACGAAAAATTTTTGGTGGAATTTACGTATTTTGGCCTCCTGAAAAGTCAAATGAAATTTTTGAGGCTCCCAACTCGTTTCGAAGATACGGCCCCTCAAAGACAGGAAATCGGGGTTTTACGCCTATAATTGTCAGTCAGTTTCGCTCGAAATTCCTCCTTTCTATTAGCACAATATACACATCATATACCACCTTCTTCGTTACTTTATAGCCGAATTATAAGCATTTCTCACTACAAAACTCTATAATGTAAATCGTCATAGAAATTTTAGAGTTTTGTAGTGAAAAATGGAAAAATTCATATATTTCGGTTGGAAAGTGATGAAGAAGTTGATATAGAATGTGTATATTTTGCTGATAGAAAGGAGGAATTTCGAGCGGAATTGGCTGAGAAACAAACATTGGCGTAAAACCCCAATTTCCTGTCTTTGAGGGGCAGTATCTTCGAAACGAGTTGAGAGCCCCAAAAATTTCATTTGACTTTTTTGTTCAGGAGGCCAAAATACGTAAGTTCCACCAAAAATTTTTCTTATTCGAGGCGTAGCCCGATTAACGGAATTTTACCATATATACATTATATATATATATATATATATATATATATAAAATATATAGGTATAAAATATTATTTATAGGGTGGGGGGGCGTATAGCCTATGTTTGCCAAGGGGCTTGGCTCACCTTAGTTACGCCACTGGAAACAATGCCTTATTATTATCATTATGGTTATTGCGGAGGCATCGTAAAAACTGGCGACTCGCATCGAAGATGGATCCCTTACCTTCGATAGAAGTGACCTTTTGTCGGTGTTGAAAGGCGATTATCTCTGCAGCAATAGTGCCACGTTTATGTTCGGTAAGGCTTTTCCATCAGTTGGTAATCAGAATCAAGGGGGTGAGTTTTCTAACTTTTGAACGGTTCATGATGAGTATACCTATAGCCCCTCTTCCATTTTAATTTTCGAACAGGACAAGATATCAGGGTCGGACAAAGTTTTGGTAGGAATAATTTTTAGGACTTTTTGATAAAAAAACAATAGCGTGACATCAAATGCCTCCGAGAGGGCGCTATAAACTTTTCCAAGTGGAAAGCGGGTCTTGTGACATTTTGTATGAAAGGTATTCTAATTCATACGATGACCTTCACTCTTTTGATTTTTGATAACTCATTGCAGAGCTATTGATGTTCGAATTTAGGAATAGGAATCACACGACTCCGCCATCCTTTGTCAAATTTTTTGACATTAATGTTCATTGGTGAGTAAAATAAAATATAGCCTGTTTCGACGATGCAAGTTTGTCGCTGCAACTCCAGAAAATTGCATGTGTTCATGCAAGTTTTTCGAGTTGCATGAATCTTTTTGGTGCGATAACAGCGAGTTATTTCTATGGCGAATTTGTTGCCGCAAACCACGAATATGTGGTGGCATCATTGTGAAGAATATTGATTTCGAACATTTTAATTATTTTTCGAGACTTGAGGAATCAAGTTGAGTAATAAGGTGATTTAATTACAATATCCATTATTAGAACTGAATGAAATTATATATGAAATTATATATCAGTTGTGATAATGTAGAATTGTCTCCAATTTTCCGAATAGATTCAGAAAAATCTATAACGTCTTGACCCCATTGTGTTTATCTTGGATATGAGCACACATCATCTCCAACATATTTGTTAATTCATCTCTTGTGATGATATAGCTGTGATGGAACTTATACCTTTCATCATGTGTGTTAAAACCAGTACAATTTCAATCTCTTGCAGGAGTTTATACATCGACTATTGCTTATTTTAATTTTCTAGACACTAGCATAAATATTCATGTCGATTTCATGGCCATCTTCATTCGAGTGATCTAGATTTATTAATATTTCAGACCATAGGAATTCAAGTATTCAACGATAGTATTATGCAATATTTCATCTTCAATGCGTACTGTACTGACATAGAGGACAAAGTATTCCTCTATTATTCATATTTTGTCAAAGAGAATAATGAAGATCATTATTACTGCAGTTCGAAGTTTTCTGTGACTCGATATGTCAAGGTGAAATACTGTGTAGAAATGTATATTTTATTATCAGCAATGAAAGAAGAGAGCTTTTGCAGCTAGGATTATTGGAATTCGATTAGAAATACTTGACATTTCACAGATTTGAAAAATGATGATACTGTTGGTGCCATATTCATTAAAATTACTGTCAAAATTTTATGTTAGATCTTGCGAACGTTTCGAAGTGAAAAACCTGACAGAAAACTGTATATTTGTTATTCGAGCTGAACGAAGATGCATGGGTATTATGAAAATTGATGAAGAACTGGCCCTGTTCAAATTTCAGACTATTTATTTCTGGAGTATTTTGGATCTTCTGTACATTCAGACGCCGTGTCTGAATATGAAAAAATATCTTGGCATACCATCATATAGAAGAAATTAAATCTGAATTGACATTTATGAATGTGTTTGTGTGTCTCATCTTCCTCACATTCATATGTATTCCCATAGGAATTTATGCTTCTGTCTCGGAACTCATATGAACATTTCATAATACCTCTATAACATCCATGTCATTCACATCTTCAATAACAATTGTTATAGCGTCTCCTATAGGAGCAGCTCACAGAAGATATATGGTGAAGAGGTGACACTTCTACAACATAAACCATTCGGAATCACAATATACATCACTTGGGAGCACCGAGTCAATAATAGACGGGTTTCTCCCACGCGTGTTTTCGATTTTTTAGCGCTTTCGGGATTAGAAACGATAGGATGATGTTTATCGACGAGTATTTGTTTACTATATTTGTTGGTAGTGACTTTTCCTAGGTCACTGTTCTTGATACCCACGGAAATGTGTAATTTATTGAAGATGCAGTCCGATCGGGCATTTGATATCGCGTTTTTGAGAAGAAATTTTACGCTTTAGAAAATCTCATTTCAAAATATCCAATTCACCAAGAAATCGGGACTTTCATCGAGGCTAACTTCTCATCTGTAAACTTACAAGAGAAGCATACACATTTTCCTCATTCTCTTTCTGATGCGAATACTGAAAGAAGTTATTCGGCGAGCTCAGCTCTTAGCAACTGCTGTACTTAGAAACCGCTCTGGAATCTTCACCTCTCTCATAAAAAGGCTAATAGATACAATACTCAGTGAAATAAATATTGACCTGTTTTTTTCATGAAACAATTATCTCCTAGAAAATCATCCATGTTTCAAAATTCAGCAATATCGAAATAGATCGAGCAACTCAGCATTAACAGATTCCGAGATATTCTGAATTGAGACACCAGCATTCACTTGTCATTGAAAATAACCATACTCACAATATATCTTGTAGCTATTCAGGAAACAGAAAAATCCGAAATTCAGATAGATGTTTGTCTATAACTATGTAAACTATAGAAAATAACAATGGAGTATAGCATAAATGTAGCAAAAAATGTACAAATAAATGTGCATTCTGCTGCAGGTTACCAATAAAATGATGACAAATTGTTTAGATCTGATTTTCCAGAGAAGCATTATTAATAGGTCTGTCTGATGAATATTCTGACTATAACTCCTCAATACCCTGCTTAAACGTTCAATGAAAGTTCCTTTGACATTGGAAAAATTTATACCGTTCATATAGGTATCTCCTTCAGATACTCAGCAAACATTTTTTTGTTGGACAAACACTGTATAACACTTTTCATGAAACATGTGTTTTCAATATCCTTTGATCTACTTGGTCTGTGGAATCTTTTAAATATAGGTTGTTGATCCGCACAAGAAAAGGATTATATTTTCCATCCCATTCCCATTGAGACATTTGGAGGTTTCGGTACTTTTGCTTCAAAATTGATCGATTGGCTTGCTCAGAAATTAATGAAATATATTAATGAACCTAGAGCGATATCCTTTTCAACTCGAAGGACTCTTATTGCTTCCTATAGAGGAAATGCAGCTTCTATTCTCCTTGCCCCTAACATCCTGATAATATGTTAATAAGGCCTCACAAAATTCTTGTCCAGTCAGAAATTCCAAATGGAATTGTTTATCTACATTCGGGGTCAAGCTACTGGCTACTCAAGAAGTCACTTTTTTTTCACCTCCTGAATTAATATCAAGGAATTCAAATACAGAAGTAATGACCAACCTGTTTCAAGAATTCTACAGACCAAGTGGAATCATCGACCCGTTCATTATCTGAAGAATCCCTACCAAACTCAACACTTGGTCTCAATGGATTGAAGAATATTGGAAACACACGTTTTGTGAATGTTATTCAGTGTTTGTTCAACAAGGATATAAATATTTCCAATATCAAAGGAACTCTGATCGAAGCCTTTGTGGAGTCAGGGCCAGAATCTTCTTCATATAAAAAATCGAATCCTAACGAATTGTCATCGTTTCTAATGCGCAGCAGGATGCACATCCCTACATTTTTACTTTTTTTACTGGGAAGCTTACTTGGATATGTCAATCGAAGAAAACCCGAACCGTCTCTGAAATCGATTCAAACTTCAAGGACACCCATGAAGCTCAAGAATCGTAGTCTAGATACCTGAAAATGGGAATCTCTAAGATAGTGAACATCTTTGTCGGCCAGCTCAAATAGACATGTACATGTTGTGAAAATTGTTCTTTGATCTTCTTTCCTTACTTTATTGCATAGATAAATGGACAAATTCAATTATGTCATTGTTTGGATTATTCCACTCGAGAAGAAACGTTGATTAGGCATGAGAAAACAATATGTTCCACCGATGAACCCCCCGTTCAATCGTTTCGAGAGTGTAGGCACACTTGGAAGTGTTTTTGTTCATTTTCCATGAAAAATTCCGAGGAAAACTAGAGACTTTGAAAAAATTCAACGCCGTGTGAGAATGAGTTGAAAAATCACCCAAAAACAATTTATTCAGGCCAGTTCCAACTAGACCTACCTTCTCTCTTGTCCTGAAGATGCTAGCCTTGTTAGCGAAACGCGCGTCTAGTGCAAAAATATCAGTTTGGTGTTTGGGTAATTGATCTCTAGAAAAAGTTTAGACCTACACAGTATATTGATAACTTTAAAAAAGGTCGTTTTTATTCAAATCTGACAGATACCAGTGCAGGGTTCTTCACAGAAGCTGGATGCTTTTGTTAATACAAGTGCTGGAATTAATTTTCAATTATTGGGACGGGTATACTTGCAGACCGCTTTCGGAATTATTGGCCTTTTGTCAATGCTAGGTAGTTCTCACCAACAACCCGAAAGTCTTTGGCTTTCCCATATCTTGAAATATTTTCCCTCACTTTCCCTCATTGTACCTTTCAGAAGTTTTATAAGAGGACCGTCTAAGAAGAAGAATAAAGACCTGCTTCAGTGTAACAGGAATCGGAAAGAGTTATAACATTGCTACTGACTGGACACTGTCCATTCAAAGGACACCTGAATAAGATAGAGCTGTACATCGGCGACCTCAGCTGCAGACAAAGTAACAAAGAAACAGAGACAGCTTGACAGGTAATTTGCGAATGTGAGGCTCTGGATCACAAAAGGCAACAAATATATTGAAAACCAATTCTGGATCCAGAAGAAGATGACAAAAATATCCAGCAATCAACCCGGACAAACTTGTGCAGGGAACAAGGTCAATGGAATGGGTGTCATGAAGTACAGTGAAAGACAGGTCAGACGGCTTCTACGAAGCAAAAAAAAACCTTAAGAAAAGCTGACCAACGAGCATCTACACATAGACAATTTTTCAGAGAATGTCTTGAAAAAATATATTTTTTGACCTTAAGATATCTTTCACGAGTATCTAACGATTGGATTTCTTTTCTCCACATCATCGAGTCGATCTTTGTACACAGTTGCCAAATGGTTATATTGTTGATATTTTTGTTGAATTTTTTGCTTGCGCTCCCAAAAATTATAAATGATTACATGTTTGTATTTCTTCTTTTGTCAAATTTGTTATTTATTTATAATATCCTTTCGACACATTCTTGTCATCCTCTTCCATTTCTCGCCCTTTGAGAAATCACTGATGATCTCTTTCAGTTTTTTATCCTTGCCTAGCTACTGCTTCTCTTCATTTCCACGGAGAACCATATAAGATCACGTCGAAGGCTATCGAGTACTTCAACATCCGAAAACGGCAAAACTTTTTCGACGTTAATTTGCTTGAAATTAAGAAAGCTCCGCTCCTAATGGCATACCGTACGGCCTTCTTTGAAGCGTCGGGATTTATGGTCCGCTAAATTGAGATAATTTGAATAAGGAAAATAAACCGAGGTTAGAGGAGGAAACGAGTTCTTTTTCGAGTGCCCCGCAAGCTAGATTTGCGGTGGCGGAAAGCTGTTAAAACGCGAAAAGAACAACACAGCTGTGAAAGGGTGAGGGGGGCTTACACCAACCATTACCGTGCTTGCAATTTCAGTCACAAGAGGTGTGTTAACATATCTAGTGCTGATATATTTTTGATATGTATGGGGGTTGCTATGATAAAATTCTGGATTTTCTGTTCAGTTCGAATTTTTTGAATCTTGTCGATACTAATTCAAGTTGGTGTGATCTTTGAAACACTTATTAATTCGTAAAGTTTCACCAACTGGATTTTGGACAAAACTCTTATATCACACAATACGATATCCTCCCGTAGTCCTCCCATCGCATGTGTTGTTTTCCAGACTTGACGATATTCCCATAATGATACGTTGAGTAGAAGTGTATATTTCTAATTATTATTTGTGATGGATACTCATGAAACGAGATTAAAAAAATCACACTGGATTACATTCTTTTCAATGTGTGGATACCCTTGAGGTAGGACAGGTTCTCTACTACATGGTCGCTCCATATACATTCTTTGTGAACAGATAGAACTTAGGGAGTCTACAATGTTTCTTTTGAACTTGATTCTTCGATCATAATCAATGAGAATGTGGGATTGATGTTGACCTGAGTGGTAAAGGAAACAGTGAAACCACAATACATCCGCAATCAGTTATCAAAACCGACAAGGTTTTGGGTTTTGAGCACGGTTTGTGTTTTGTGGGTTTGTAAAACAGACAATGAACATTTGCATAGATGAGAAACAGGTAACGGATATACATGCACATTTTTCAGGTTCATACGAAATTTGATTTCGAATTCCGTTTACACGGAAAATTGTCAATGATTTGAGAATATATATAAGGGAATCATTACGAACGAAATTATAATTACTTGTTCATGTATTTGTTATCTCTAGATCCGGAGTTATCAATATGACTTTGAAGCTATTCACTCTTTGCTTGCTGATGATCACCCAATTATGGAAAATCAAATATATTCTCTATCTGCATGGTATAATAGACGATATTGGAACATGATATCAAAACACAGAGATCGCTGATAGATGGAAAACTGGTTTGTGTCTTTTATGCTTTTTCTATATCATTAGCTATTCCATTGTGACTTGCGTGTGGTCCTCACGAAAAGAGAAAAAGTATTGAAATACTATCTCGATTAAAATATAATGACTTGATTAGTCGTTGAATATTCATAACGATCTGAATCATTGTCTTTCTAAACCCACTCATATAAGACAGGATAGGTACATGCGGGTTCTGGAAATTCGAATCCTATCGAAGTCTTCTTTCAAGTTTATAAATATTTTTGTCATATTTCCTTGACAATTTTTTCACATTCCCCAAATTTTGTAAGTTCATCATTAATATTATAAGTGTCAGAGTTTTATTATAATAATGCTTGGATCGACTGATGTACAGTGGTTCCTACACTGAACACTATCGTTCAATGGATATACAGTTGAACAATACCAGGGTTCATTTCAAAATTCAACTTTGAAAACGATAATTACAAATGTGTTCATGTTCTCGCGTAATTCTGTGTGGTGGTGTGGCAGGATCCCAAATTTCTAATTTAATTTCAATTTTTCAGTTTATTGAGATACTCTGATTACTGAATATGAAGATTTTTACACATCATTTTGTACCGCTAGTGAAATATACAAAAACTTATAAAGCCTATTGAACGAAAATACCTATTGAATACAAAAATCATGACTATTTTGTATACATGGAGATTGTCATTATTGCATACGTTCAACATTCATAGTCTCTATGAATTTGAGACCTAACTTGGAAGTAAAATTCATGCCAATTGGCGAAAACATCTACTTGGCGGAATTTAATGCAGGAAATACCAAGCAAGCCATGTCTCTTCCAAACAAAAACGATTCATCTTCATCCAATATTCAGATGCCAGGAAAAACTATTCCTGATAAGTCAAGTATCTTGATGCTAGGTATTACTGTCAGTAATAATCTCTCATAGGAAAACCATGTAAGATCGATCGGTAAACTTGCTTCCCAGAAGCTTGGTTTTATATTTTGTACGGAGAAATACTCCATTTCTCGTCAGCTTCTGATGATCTACGAGGCTCAGATAAGACCTGTCTTGGAATATAGTTCTCATGTGTGGGGCTCGGCACCAAAACATTCATTGAAACTTCTTGAATCCGTATTGTTGGTGTTCTTCGCTCACGGACTCGCTTACTTCGTTGGAACATCGTAGAGAGGCCGGACTGTATAAAGAAATACTCAGTTTGAATATTTTCCCAGGATATCCTGAGGTTTTCATGGAACAAGATCGTTATTGGGTTCGAGTATAAGTGAAACTTTTGGTATAGAAGTGAAATATTTTTTACCATTTGGATAGGTTGTATTATCCAATAGATTATTGAAAATATTCGCTTCTCCTCGAAAAAAATATTTTCACTTCCATTAATCCTTTTTGTGGACACCCCCTCAAACAATTGAGAGCCTTAATGTTCATCCCTTCGTCAATAGTAGTTGTTTTAACTTGTAGAGTCGATTGAATCGAACTCCAGTGCTACACAATACCCACACAAATTACACAGGTATTTGGTACACCCCGAAGTGTATTTGTTTTGCTTTGTTCAACTCCACCTTTCGTATCAAACACATCCGAACACTTAAGTGAATAATTAACGAGCTCTGATATCTGCGACTATTCGACTAGGCTTAGGATTGTTGCGCCCTTTAGTTGTTAATTCGTTCGGGAACTGTTAGATAGATCATGATTAGTTTATGTGGAAACTAACGTCGTCATTACGAATTCTTGTTTAACTACTGTCGTCTCTGGAATGGATGGAATATATCGATTCGCATTATATGAAATTGTTGGAATATTCCAGTTGGCGGACACACCTCAGGTCACCTTTGCGTAACGGTATTTCGGTCCTTGATTGTGTTCAAAGGGTTCTCCTCGCGATTCAAGAAACTGTTGTCCATTTTTCTCTCCCACAGTTACACAAATCTCAGTCTGTGTTTTGTTTCAATACCGATCATCACCTGATAACAAAGAGAGTAAAATAATTTTTTAACAGTAATTTCTAGAAGTATGACTTTTTTTAAATGAAACGGAAAATATTATCATTAGCTCCATAATAATAGTACGCCAACTTCTCTATTAATCACCATGTCTTCAAACCGACAGTAAATAGGGAATGTATTTTGAACTGAGATAGACGATGACTCTGAAATTCGCTTGAAATTTCTATTTCTATCGTTGACTATAAGTAGCTCGATTGACAGGATGCAGTAGTTCCGAAACCGCCACTTACTAGCGTTACCTATTATGTGGACCCGCCATATTTGATTGTTTTTTACGAATTCAGGGTATGCTTTGAACGAAGTCAGGCACTGACCGGAAGTTTCATTTAGTGGTTTCTTTAGGAAATCGTGTCATCTTTGTCACCATTATTCCACTAGACATCATTCAAGGATTCGAGACATACTATTCGTTCAGTTGACAGTGATTGGTACGATGAAGAAATTGTTTTAGAGACCGGCGAATGAATGTTAGCATTTCCAGTAATATGTCAGTGAAGTGTAAATTATAAGGTGATCTGTACATTTGCTTAGCATCTGGAACACTGATAGCTAGTGTGTTTATCATTATGTAAATAATACAATATACTTGAGTGTTTTTCTTTCAAATCATTTCTTCATTCGAATCTATTGAAAGCTCCAAATTTATTTGAATACAGATTTTCGTTATTCTATTTTTGAAAAATTTTATGAACTCATTTGTACCAGTCACAATAAAGTTTCCTCAGCATTCCATCGAACTCTTATCCTCTTCTTTTGTGTTGATATATCTTAATGAAAATCCATTCTTATTTGTACATCATTTCTCTCTTCCGTAGATCATTTTCAACTCACCCATCTCTCCTGGTGTGGGCATTGAAAACGCATAACAGTAAAACATTTTGAAAATTTTGCAGCTTATATTCGACTATCACTTTCTCGCAGGATTTTTATTTATTATTTCAGAGATATCTTCAGCATTTAGGTATAAAAAAGCTCGTCTTCATGGAACAAGATTGAAGGAAGATAGTTCTATCAAAGATTGTGAACTTTCAAGGCCGGTAACTCATAAATTGGACTATCCCAAATAGATTTCTCCTGTCTCATTGGTTTGCATCCATGTTCTGTGGATGTTGAGGCTCTCTTCTTTGCAGTTGAAGTTGTTCATAAGAACAACGAAAAGCCAGACCCATAAATCTGCAGATCCCGGCTCAGAAGCCCGGAAACACAATTCCATTTTTTTTGAACAGTTTCATTTCGTTTCTTCTTTTATTTCACTTGATTGGAATATAAAGTGTGCAGGATATGAAAAATAATATGCGTGAAAGCATTGGCTTTTCTAGACACTGTTATGAATTGCGACAGGGGCTTGAGAATTCATCAAAATCCCGATGTGCAACGACTTATTAAATCCTTTTCATTCTATATATTCTGTAAGTCATCGTCCAACGGAAGTCTTCAAACGGTTGATCCTACTCACTCTGCCGTGAAAAAAAAAGCTTTCTATCGAAAAGCTTCACACGGCCTTTTCAAGCCGCTCGATCGTCTATTGTTAGTGCCTCGATGACTGTGCTTTTGTTTAGTGATTTGTCCGGTGACAAGACAGTAGCAACTCGTGGGACTGCGTGGGAGAGCTGTATATATTAATTTATTGGATTATTCATTTCGAAACTTGAGATATAAACAAGCCCAAATGAGCATTCCCTAGTAATCACTTAACGAATCCATAAAAAACTCAAGAGGGCCTTTCTATACAATCTGAAGTCGCACAAATGTTATGAAAATTTACATATCGTCATAACCGTTTTCTTTTAATTCATCTGCAATGATGAATGTCACTAACTTGAACTATTCAGTAGTGGCAGCTGATAGCTCTAGGATTCTGACCTGAAATATGCAAAAATTCCACTATAAATTCTGGAACCGCATGACTTGGTGACTGCCCGACGGTGTAAGGTAGTGGACAGTTACCCAAAACGAACCGGCTGAAGGAAATTGCAATGTTACTCTTAGTATTCATCAATGTTCGTGGGCTCTAGATCTGCAAATCTTGGAGGGTGAGTATTGCTCAAGGGGCTCAAGTGCCATGGAGAAAGGAGAATGGGCCTTATCAGGCCTAACTGTAGACTAGAAATAGAACAGACGTAGCAGCTCAATGTACTCCGACCTGAGAAATCTCTTGTAGATGACCCTAATCTTTTGAAGTTCTTGGTACTGAGGCTTTCCATGATAAGGTTTCGAAGAACTGATAGCTTTATGTAACTTTGCAGTTTTAGCTCTCTCAGGAACTTTATTCTTCAACAGAAAAGAGCTAGGCACTCAGAAAGCAGAAGATCTACCCATTTTGTCTATAATGGTACCTTGGTGGACAGTAACTTGAGAGTAGTACCGTAACCACTTTTTTGTTTTTATTCAACGCTGACGCTGTTCAGCTTCGCTTGACGAATTGTCTTTTGTGTCTGTTGCGGTACTTTATTCCAATGCCGTCTTAGGTGACTAAATGATGAGATTTAAACATTCGGTGCAAAAGTTGAAAGTTTTAGTAGAGATCAATTACCCTAAAACAAAACTGATATTATTTGCACTCGACGTGCATTTCGATAACAAGGTTAGCATCTTCAGGTGAAGAATGCTGATACTGATAGATGGACTGATAAATATCAATTTTCTTCTCGGGAAGATGCTAACCTCATTAGCCAAACGCGCGTCAGGTGCAAATGAAATCAGTTTGGTTTTAGGGTCATTTATCTCTACAAAAAGTCTTAGGTGACGTTTTGAGGTACCCACATGTGGACCAGGTCGTGGTTCGTATCAGAAAATTTCCATTCATACTTTGGTTCAAGGAAACACACTTAAGAACATGCATTTTTTGCTGAATTCTGTGAACTAGAAGTGGAGAAAGGTACGACAATCTGGGGATCTGGATCTGATTTGACACTAACCAGTTGAACTGTCATACATAACACATTGGTTAGTATGATATAGAAGATGCAAGCACGAAACTACCGAAAGGATGAACTGTCAAATTTTGTGAACATTTCTCAAATATTCGTGTACATTTCGACAGCGTTGACACTCTTCTGACTCTATTAATGTTCAACACGGTGGTTGAAACCAAGGAAGAAAATTTTTGATCCTGGTTTTTGGGTTGACCTGATGAGATGAAAGTTCTCACTCAGGAATTTTATCAGTGCAATACTGATACGAGAGTTGATCTGTTTGGTTTATTTTGGTTCATGTCGCCCATGTGATCGGAAACACGTTAATATAATTGTTTTTATTTTAGTAAAATATTGTCGTTTTGGTTTGGAAATTTGAGTGATTGATATCTATTGATTTTATGCCAGTATAACACGCAATTCATTATGCGAAGTTTGCAGAAGCCTATATTTTATTATTTTGGTTTTTGTACCTATACTTCTATATGGTATGAAAACGAAACTCAAGTTAATGGATACTCTGTTTTGGTTTTTCATATCCGTCAAGTACACGGAACTGAACGAAAACAGTATACTGCTTTGTTTCTTCGGATCAGGAATATATGAACACATAAGCGATGCATTTATTCTGGAGAATTCATTTCGGTTTCGAATGGAATTGGCAATAATCTGTTTATGAAACTACCGTTCGCTCGCATCGTGAGGATATGACAAATTTAATAAAAATGCACTCTTGCAATTTTATTACCGAAGCTCATAGCGACAGTTTATGTCGCCTACTGATGAAATTTGCTCGTTTCACAGAATTCAACTCGAGAAGCGTTTGCTCTATACAGATGAAAGTAAATTGCATTACGAATAGAACAATTTTTTTCTGGACACTCTGTTATACTGAGGCAGGGTTTGTTTAGTTTCAAACTCTTCAATCTGGTATCGGAATTTTCATGAATTATTAATAATTGATAATATAGTTTCCGTTAACGGAGTTCAAATAGGAAATTGCTTGTTTATGTTTTTCAATTATTTGTGGTCATTTATCGAAAAAGCTCTCGTTTTGTTACCAAAAAAATCCTACCCAACCTTTACCATTTTTTTGCTTTATTATATCACAACCCAACACAGTAATATCATTGTTTTTTTGCCGGTGAAGTATTAACTGATTCTGAATGTTTTTGATGTGGTGATTTAAAAAATGTCTGGCATTTTTTCGTAGCAGCTGTAATTCTTCGGATACAGGCCAATCAATTTTAGTTCTGATATCAGAATAATGATATCTTTGCAGGCCAAAACTAAAATTTCTTACCTGAAATTGGAATGTATTTTCCCCATTTTAGGTACTTGTTATTGTCCATGATTGTATAAACTGACCTTTCTATAAAAAAATAGGTATGAAGAACATCAGTACCTAGGTGATATGTGTCGATTTAAAAATGGTAAACTATCTCCTTGGACAGCAAAGTGGATATACAAAATATCCTTGTTTTTGGGATAGCAGAGCACAAAATCAGCACTGGGTTAACCGAAATTGGCCTTTGAGAAATGTCATGATTCAAGGACAACATTACGTAATTAACGAACCCTTGGTTTCAAGAGAAAAATTCATATTGCATTACTACATATCAAGTTGGGGCTTATGAAGCAATTTGTTGAGGCTTTCGATCAAGATGGACTTTGTTCTAATTACTTGTCGCGTAAGTTTTGTGGAATTAGCACACAAAAACTGAATGCCGGAATATTTGATGGACCACAGGTAAGGCAGCTTATTAAAGATCCACAATTCACAACATCAATGAACGAAATTGAATCCAATACTTGGTATTTCATTTGTTAAATTAATACAAAATTTTCTTGGAAATCATAAAGCAGACAATAACATACAATTAGTGAACAGTGTGCTTTCCAACTGTAAAACTGTTGGTTGAAACATGAGCATAAAAATTCACTACTTCCACAGCCACTTAGATCGGTTTCCAGAAAAACTAGCTGATTTAAGTAAAGTACAGGGAGAAAGATTTCATCAGTACATGAAAACTATGGAAAGTCGTTAAAAGGGAAGATGAGATTGCGACATGATGGCCGACTACTGTAGGAGTCTTCAGCGAGATTGTTCTGGTGACCGGTATACTAGAAAGTCGTATAAAAGAAAATTCTGAAGTGATAAGTGATGAACGTTATTTAGGTATATCCCTGCTTTTTTATGTCCAGATGTAATAGAGATATTTACCTTACTTAATCTTTGTTTTTTTCAATGACATATATTTTTGTTTTTTTTAATGGTAGGAGCAGATAATAAAATAGTAATATTATAAAATGTATATAAATTGAAAAATAAGATCAGTTCATTCAAAAAGCGCCAATATTACGTATCTCAAAAATTATCTATTATATACCAAATCTGACAGTTAGTTTGGATTCTGCTACTAAAAAAACTACCTGAAAACAACTAAACAGTTGCTGGCACCAAATTGGCTGTTGGCTTGTGAATTATCGAATATTCTTTCTAGTAGATCTCTATATTCAATGTTGATGGGGTTTTATATCTACTTTTTTCACTGCATATGCATAATTTAAAGCTTGTTGTCGTATCTGCTTCTAAATTAGCAATTGATGAGAAAGGTGGTTCCAATAAAACCACACACAACTCAATCCAGTGCCAAAAAGGCTCTGTTCTTGTTTCGAAGGCAAGGTTGATCGGTTCTCAATAATTATTTCTTTGCATCAACTCCGGTCTCAATATATTCTTTTCATACATTTTCCATTATTTGATCTGTCATTCCACCATCAGTAGTTCTGTCGTGGTACACCTGAATAGGACAATCGTTAATCGTTCTACATTCTTTTTATTTTTGGGATTTTGAAACTTGTCGAGGTTCTCTCAGATACTAGAGAGAATTTGTCCAACAATAATTCGACTCTTGATGCTTTTCAATCATTCCATAAGAATGCATACCTGATAAAATCCAGCATTGCCGTCACTACCAAACTGATAAAATTTGTACTTTTGTAACGTGTGCAATATTATCGTAATTATTTTTTAGTTTAGCGTCTGAACAAATTTCTCTCTCACTGTTTTTGTTGTAACCCTACCTCAATAAGTATGAACCTGTTTTTTCTGTTTGTGTAAACACACTGATTCGCCGCAGCTGATGGATTTATTGCCACTTAAGCGTTTTGACACATCTGGTATCGTGGATCATCCATTTGTTTTTATTTCTCTTTGATGTTCCTCAAGTCTCATCTTTTAATATAGCCTCAGGAATTTTTATTAGGTAATTTTTCCCGCTTTCACGTCGGGTGGCAGTGGCTTTTTCGGTCGTATAAGAGATTATCATAAAACATAGTCTTGAAATGTTGATGTACCTACCTCCAGGGTTTCCAACGAATATCAATTCTTATGGGATGTGACATGCTGACGGAGAGATAGATATTACTTGTGAGTCTCTATTAGAAGTCAACTTGATCTCGACGTGGCATGGAGTATAACAATAAGAATCTGGAAATGAATTTCGCACACCTTCCTAGCATATTGTTTTTAACTTTGTTGATTGTTTGTTGACACAAATAGAAACGAGCTAGAAAATTCTCTCCATTTTCCCACAAGTTACATTACAAATAATCACTATGATTTACTCTTGAGCGTCAATCGAAATTTTCAGTTGAATGCCTTTTATTTTGATTTCCTGATTCAGTGTCAAATATTCCATAGGTTATTTATTAAATAGAAGTTATTTTTATTCCATTCATACATTCAAGAAATGAAGCTATATGAACAAATATTTCAATGATTTTCAATAATAATGTCAAGTAACTACAGGGGCTGGGTCAAGCGTCCTCTAGTGACTGGATAATTGACACAACTGACAGCTGAAAAACACGATTGTAACTACCTCCATTGTTTCTGAATTTGTTTTCATTCCTGAATATAATGAATGAAAAGTGGGGAAATATAACAGTTATATGCAAAAAACTATACTCATTTGCAACCATGAAAAATATAATATTTCAAAACCGAAGTTTGGGTCAAGTATCCTGGGTTTCCCTAATAATTGGATTTTTTTTTATTCTCTCAAAAGATTTATAGAATGTTAATTCTTATCATGATTAATTCTTATCCTGATAGAATCTTTACAGGATTTGCCATTACTGATCATTTCAGGTTCTGATAACGAGGTCACGGTAAAATTGTAACATTAGTTTCTCTTAACTTTCGATAAGAGAGTTTATTCCTGAAGTCGCGTAGCAAGGGGAGGCAAATGAACAGTCGCGCCCAGCATCAAGAGCAGAGGCATACAAAATTGTTGTCCTCAATTGAAAAATCGAATGTAACTATTAGAACAAGTTTGATGACTCTCAGAAACATGGGATTTTTGTTGAAAATTTTGCTGAAAATCAAATTTCCCACGGACTGCTGCTGCAGTTCAAGTTATGGCAATAAGCACAGTTAAGCAAAAATTTTATTCCAAATGTTCCAATATCAAATATTCAACAAAAATCTCTATTCAAAAAACTTATATTTTCACTAAAATGTTCATTATCGTCAGACATCGTATTAGCTCTATGAATCCTAAAGCTCGATACGAACCTGAAATTGTGAGTGATCGAAGCGAAAAATTTGATTGTGCATTTTATCGACGTGTTCATTTTTTTTAGGGGCATCAATATGCTCGGCCGCCCCTGTCAGCAATCACCCTAGCTACGCCACTGCCTTCCTGATGATTTGGCATACTCATTTAGTCCCAAAGTGAAGATGAGTACATGTCGATAGCTGCTAGGCTATCTAAGGAGATTTCAACTATATTATCTGTCAGTTTTTTCCGAATCGTATTGGAATAATTATGATCTCAAATTGCTTCTTGAATACTCACTTCGATGGCATTCGTCAATCAACATAATTTCAAAAAACTGGTTAAGTCTGATGGGAAATTTGGTTCATTCATATAATTCATAGACAAACACAATTAACTTTGTTGGAACATTATTTTCCATTAGTAACTGTAACAAAGCACAAACCGCACTAACACTATAATTCGTCTTGGGAAGGAATAACTGTCGGTGGAAAATGCCCTATTGATTTTCTTGAATAGAAATAAACAATAAACGAAACCAAACCGAGCCGTTATGAACAGACAAGCAACCCTTCACTCGGGGAAATTAAACGCCTTCAAAGAAACAGCCGATCTATGCGGGACAAAGGCTCTCCATTCAATAATTGAACACAAAGAATGGAAAACTCAATAAGGATTCCCTATCGCCATTACACAACGTGCACAAATAAAATGGACGTGTGGAGTTATGCTCTCTGCCGGAAAAATCAACTGTCAATCACAATCGCCGGGAAATGAAAGAAAACCATCTTTTCCACAGAAGTAATTAAATTCACTTATTAACTTTTGATATCAGAAATGCGGGAGAGACGATTTGTTGAGGCTTTTGATGTGACCACGGGTGTTCTGGTGTGCGGTGAATGGCGATGAAGAACTGATAGTTCGCATCACGAGCGTACGTAAGGGGAATGGTGAATTTAGAGAGGATTCCAGGGGAAGAAATAAATACGTTTTACTAAGACGACATAGTTTGTGGTTATCCTACCGGATACTCTACCAACTGAGCTAATTCAGATTAGAATTTATGATAATTTCATTTTATTAAAAGAAAATTTAGGTATTTTGCAACTAAAGCTTAAAACTGTTGAATAATTGTAAATTCATGTGCACTTTTCATAAAAACAATATTCAAACATAGACTGCCACAAATAAAACGTAAGATTAGTCAGGCAACTCAATATGTAGGTCTGATATTTACTTATTGTTTAATGAAATAGTTGAAAAATGTTAGTTTCCGCACTAGTAATGTTAATGTTGACTATTTTTTAACTGGAAAATTTAGTCTTCTGGAAACCTAGGAAATATCACTACTACATGAATATAATGCTTCTGAATCGAAAGGAAAATTTTTGAGGGCATTTCTTCGATATTCAATGATCAATGTTTTGGACGTCGGCCTTCCCATAAATTCTTTAAACATAACATTTATCGAACGTTGTCAATTCTGCACTTCAATTCCTAATGAAAAAGTGGTGGCAAATAATGCATGCACAGTAAATAATAACCACCACTCGTATTGCCATTACCCTCATTCAGCCGACACGAATCTAAGAGGCTTGCGTCTTCAGACACTTGCGATTCTTTCCATAAATGTGAATTCACATGAAAGATCATAGAATTTCAGGATTATTATGGATAACTATAATGTAAAATGACAACCTGAATGACTGAACTAAAGTTCGATTTTTTTCTTTCTCTAAATATAAGGATTTCACTAGATGACCCCTTCTTGTTTGTTGGGAAAAAATGTCATCTCCGGTCATGAATCACATTCAATAACGATGTAATTTGCTTCGAGTCATTCAATCAAATGCTTGTGATATCGACAAGGCAATGTGCAATAAAACTGAACAAAGTGGAATATAATTGAATTTTATTGTCTTCGCATGTGTGTATTTATTGCAATTCGATGCATATGTGTAAAAGTAATGAAAACAGTTTACTCGAGTGCACATGTCTTGAATCGTTGACCTTTAGTTTACAGCTCAACATTGATAGCATAAACCTGCAGGAACTGTGGATCTTATTTTCTAATGGATCCTTCATGATGCCAGAATCAATTTAGGTACATATTATTATGATCGCAGTCTTTTCATTTTTCCAAAACTTGCGTTTCATCGAATTTCAGTTGACTCTTGGAATCTAGTGGTAAAACCTATCACATAGTCTAAATATTTTGGTCAAGTCACATGTTTCAACTGAACAAGCTATTTTTTTCTTGCTCACATTCAATATGATTCCTGTGGAATATTCAAAATAGGTCTTGTTTTGTAATTCAATATTATCAGCTTTCCATATGAGCTCTATTTTTTATCTGAACGACTGCTTGTCTATTAGTCTTCACTGTTTTCTATTCTTCACCTTTCGTCTTGGAACTGAATGATGCAACTTCGAACTAATTGTCAAATAATTTCACTCTCAATGTCCTTGATAGTTTTCAAGACTTTCAGAACTGTGTTTTTGTCAACAACAATCATGAGAGAACCTGTAAATTTTACTCAAAGTATATTTGAAAATGGATGAAATTAGTCGAAGGTAACTGGTGTTTTCACTCCATATAAAAGATTGTCAGCAAATCAGACGACCGATCTGGCCTACTTGATTAAGAATTGATGACGTAGACCGTAGTAATAACTCAAAAAATTCGCCAGGTATCGTCACTCTCGCAGTTGAGATGACAGTCATGTGCACGTCCTGTGTTGCCAAGTGGCTGTCGTTGCGAATTCTGGTCTATGTGCTGAAAAAATTAGTTGATTGTTGATATTTTCATTCGAGCCATATAATATTGTGATCTCAATTCAAGATCTCAGTTGAGAAGTAGTATCACAATTCAGCCGAATATTATTCACGTTAATGCGTGTGAGCGAATAGGAGTGAGAATTGTGATCAAATTTTATGGATATGCAATTTTTTCTGATGAGTGAAATAGTTACTATTTTTTATAATCTTCTTTGTTGAACTGAAAGTAGCTAAAACACATATCACTGCATTTATAGAATATTCAGAACGCGTGCACACTCTGAATGTTGTTGCCAGCAAACTTGTCTTGTGTTTTTTTATGATCACTACGAAATTTTTTAATGGTTATTGAATATACTAGAACGTGAGGTTATTCTTGGAGGTAGGTCATTGGAGATGAAGATTGTTTTCATCAAACGTCAGATTGATCTCGCGTTCTATTTTCTGTTCTGACCAAAAGTGATCTGTTTTGGCAATAACGTATTCCATGGATCGAGTGATCTCGAAAATTTTTAGGAATTTCAACCAGAAGCGCACCCTTGAGGCGTAATTTTGAACAACTACACCCTGTCTTCAGGTTTGTCTGGAACAATATCGCAACTGAAAGCACCAGTATATAGCCATCTTGGTCGAAAGTGTGAAGTTGCGTCTTAAAACTCAATATACTTGATTACGACGGCTTATTAGGGTCACTATAAAAAAATATCTCCATTGACAGATTTTGATCTGCCATTTTGATCTGTCAATGACAGATTTATTTCTGTCGATACGCCGTTGACAGATTAAAATCTGTCATTGACAGATTTTATCTGGCATTGACAGATCGAAATCTGTCAATGGAATACAGTAATCCTAACATGCCGTGGTACTTGATGCATATTCACCGTGGGAGTATTTCTGATGGAAATACAGTCGGAATAATTATTATACGTATTCGAAGGAAGGTCTGAACCGAAATGACTTTTCTGTGTGAAAATAAAAAACAAACTTGAAAGAACATTGAAACGGAACGAAAAATGTGAACCGCGGAATTCGTTAACCATTATTTCCGTTGGAGTTTGTATTTCAATTCAGTTTCCTCATGAAATTTTCACGCAGCTTGGCGCATATCCTTTGAAGTATCGAAGTTTCGTGCAATTTTAAAACCTTCCAACATTTCCTTTGACGGCGGAATGAGGTCCTAAATACCAGGAAATGTTTTTCGTTTCGATAAAGTGTGTTCTTGTTATAGTTTCGTAGAACATTATTCCACACTGAGAGGGTACATAAAGAAATGAAAGAGGGGAATTCATTGACTTCATGACCTCATTATAAAATATCAGGTAGAATATTATGAACTACAAATAACGTTTTGTTGATTTAGTCGGTATTGCAAGAAGCTGAAAAATAAACTTCAAGGTAAATTTTTCATTTTGAATTAGTCGACATTCAGTTGTCCATTTTTTCTTCTACCAAAAAAAATCGTGATATCTCAACGGAACTTTTGTTACATTTCTAATTTGGGATCATTTTTCAGTACACGAAACTGTTTCTGTATATACCTATCATAAAATATTTTTACGAGAAAGAACCATAATTCATTTGTTTCTTTTTTTTCAGGTAAGTACAATCCAAGTGATTCATATCTCTGGTCGGTAAGTTTATTTAATAAGTTTATGCTTGGGCTACTGGATATTAAATTTAAGAAGTTGATGAAACGGATTTGGAAAAAAAAACTCTCGACGCTTGTGATGAATATGGTTAATAAATAGGAATGATCGTTACCTTTAGCATTTTTTTCTGATACTGTGGAAATTTCAGCTCGTTTGCAAATCTGTTAATCACGATTTTTCCTGATATCACAATAGTTCGATAAAGTACTAGTACAATGGTATCAGGTGAAAATCTAATGGAATTCTTGATAATTTCGAATATTCATACTGCTGATGCAAAAATGAACTGATATGATATGTGAGGTTGTGTGTACCACGGTTATAAATGCCCTCAGGGTTTAAACTAATAAATTCGGTATATGATACTATATTACGTAACGAGGAGTATAAGTAGCATATTACGCATGAGCGAAAATAGGGCGAGTGCACGTAACTCAGCCTCGTGTTGCGTACTGTACCTTTTCTACTCCCACCATGCTTGGCCGATGATTTCTGCAGGTGTAGAAAAAAATTCTTCATTGTCCCTCATTTTCAATGATCAACAAAACACTGGATGACAGCAAGTAGTTAAAATACTTGCTTCAGGGATATAACTAAATATCGACAAAGTGTTGAGCAATAAATTTTCTGAAAATATCATTTTTTTATTCAATTTCACAAAGAATTTGAAACAAAAATACGTCTGTATTTGGTTTTTGGGCCATTGAATGTAGTCATGAGATCAAATTTATCAGGTCAAATGTTACATATCCTATGGTTTCAAAAAAGCAATGCCGGAAGTGGCCGCCAAAAAGAACTATTATGTCATCAGTGTGTTTTTATTACTTACATACTAACCACATAGTAATTACCGATTCTTGATGAAAATACATCATATCGTACAAAAACAATTTATTTTGTGATTTTCAATAGGCCAGTGGTTCCCAAAGTTGTCTGGACTACGACCCATCTAAAACAAGTTTAAAAACTCGGGACCCACATCTAGGGAATTCAACCGTTTCCAATATAAATAATATATTAACACTCAGTCGAATAACTATATCAAAAGTTATTGTATTGGGAAGGATGAAATTGTCTCCTATTTTTCCCCATTACAGTTTTGACATCAACCTCGACTCGGATTACTCAATCTCAGTGATTTTGATATGTCCAAATTATTTAGGGTCGCGACTCATAGATTGGGAAACTCTGCACTAGACAGTTTAGAAAACCTCTACACATGTTCCAGCAGACAATAGCTAACTTGCGAAAGCCTTTTAACTTATTAAATATGTACTGTCACAAACCGACAATGTTGTCAAAATCACATTGAATTACATTAAAAACCCTTCTTAATTAAATAACTATTATATTTTACGATTATTATTTGTATCAGACGATATCTCGATAGAAGCTATGTTTCAGACTTTTAAAAATCTCGATGAAAGTTGTTGCGGTTGATTCGTATGTAATACCGAGAATTGATCTAATTTTATTACAAAGACCACATCAAAATATCAGTGACAATTCAACTCATGTATGAAATATCCCATAAGCCGCCGTGACTTTGTCATTATGACAGCAAAAAAACTTTGTCCTAAGCTTTTCAGCGACAAAACGGAACCTAACTCTTGAAAGTATGGCAACCAGAATTGTAAACAAATCTTTGACGGCGTCTTTGTCAATTTTTCACTTGCGTTGTCGAAAGAGTATATCTGATCTGTGAAAATTAAATATAAGAATTGTGTTTTTAACAATTGTACTTTTCCGCTGAATTGAATAAACTAAGCTATATTCATTAAATTGTCGTACCAAATTACTCTCGAGCTTTTTTTTGTCGAAGAAAACTTGAAATTTATGATTCGAGTTTAATTGCCTTTGGCAAATTAACTGCAAAAACTGACAGAAAAAATTACTCGTCCTAGGGACTCGTAATTTCTTCAAAGGCGGTTTTTTTCGTTGAGTTGCCAGGCAACAAAATTCTCATCGATGGAAACTGTCCTGAAAAACCTTAAGAAAAACAAATCTCCTGGTCCTGACGGCCTTACTCCTGAATTTTATATTCATTTCTGGAATACAATCAAAAGAGAACTTCTTAATATTATGAACGAAATACAGTCCGGTGTAGTGATTCCACGTATATTTAAAAGAGGAGTATTGGTATTTGTTCCGAAACATAGCACCCTCGCTGATGTTAATGATTTTAGGCCTATCTCTTTATTGAATTCTGATTATAAATTATTCATGAAAATATTGAAAGAGCGATTTTCGGAACATCTCAGTGATGTGGTTTCTGAGGAACAAGCTTGTCTATCAAAATCAAAAAATATTTTTTACTTATTGAATACCTTGCGAGGAATAGTATCTTCGACAAGTTTAGAAAAACGTAACAAACTGCTTCTGAGTATTGATTTCGATCATGCCTTCGACAGAGTCGATCACAACTTTTTGTGGAAAGTCCTCACAACGATGCAACTGAATAATAATACATTGCAGGTCTTGAAAAATCTATATTCAGAGTCAAAATCGATTATTCATATCAATAGATCCACTTCAAAAGATATCTGGATTAATTCTGGTGTTCGTTTGGGATGTCCGTTATCAATGATCCTTTTTGTATTATATATCGAACCTTTATTGATTCGTCTCAAGAGTAAAATCAAGATAGGGGCATACGCGGATGATCTCACACTTATTTTGAATAACCAAGCAGAAATCAATGATGCATACTATACGCTGGAACTCTTTTCATCTTCTTCTGGTGCAAAACTCAACAAGAATAAATGTGAAGCACTCGAACTAGGACCGTATAACCAAAATAAATTTCAAAATACTGGCTACCATTGGTTTCATGTTCGACACTCGATTAAAATACTAGGCGTCTCTTTTGCTCGTAATATACACGAAATGATTCGATCAAACTGGCAACAAGCAACGAATAAAATACAGGCCTATGTGCTAGTGAACAAATGTCGCCAGCTAAGTATATTTCAACGGGCTCAGTTTATAAATTGTTATGCTCTGTCCAAGGCATGGTTCCTGAGTCAGATACTACCTATACCAAAACTTGTTGCGAAACGGTTATCGTCAGTTTGTGGTTGGTTTCTCTGGAATCACATACCCCTGAGAGTTGCTCGAACCACAGTTATATTACCTAAAACTCTAGGTGGTTTGTCTATTCAAGATCCATGGATGAAAGCAAACACACTCCTGATGAATCGAATGAAGAAAGATTTCCAAAACGGATTAGATTTATATGGGTTTTCGTTCAGTCACATAAGCAACCCACCTTTTCCAAACAGCTTCCCTCATCAATTCCCTTATCTTCGACGATTTTTTACTGAAGCCGCCTATATAGATATTCAGACCATAACAGACCAAAGTATAAATTCGAAATCTTTGTATCATACAATACTGATCCAGAATAAAAAATTACCGTCAATCGAAAGACAAGCTTGTCTGGGATACAAAAACTGGACTCAAATTTTCACGAATATCAATAACTCAATTCTCAACCATGAACATAAAAGTTTAATTTACCTTCTCATTCATGATGCTTACCCGCTTAAGAAAAACTTGCTGAAAATAGGGAAATCTCTTACCGATAAATGCTCAATTTGTAATATACATATCGACACTCTTCATCATAGATTTTCATGTTATGACGGGGTACGACACATTGCGGTTTTTCTGATCGACCTGATAAAAACTCTAACTGGTTCGAGTTGTGAGATATCTAACTTGTTAGATTTCAACTTCACCTTCAGTAATATTTTGAATATGTTTGTGATTCGCTGTGTGGCAGTATCTATTTCTTTTATTATCAACACCCCCTATCCAGCCACATTAGCTGATTATAAGGAAGCTCTTTTCATGGGAACCAAATCCCTTACAAATTATAATTCCAATCTATTTGAGATTATACGAACAGTTTGTCGACAGTAACATTAGTTCTAGATTATATACCTATAATTCCTGTTTATATGAACACAATTATTGATTATAGATATTAGTTGGAGCTTGTATTCTACCATGTATTGATTATTGATATAATATTTTAATAATAAAAAAAAAAAAAAAAATGTCAAGTTTACTTCGACAAAAAAGAGCTTTCGTGTACCTAAATTATAAGTGATAAGATATTCACCATAACTGCAGCGTATCGTCATACATTTTCAGTGTGCTTAATGCAGTGAAGTGCGCGCAGTAAAACTGATGAAATATGCAAGGATTGAGGCAAAATTCATAATAGTTTCTCGTTTACGATGTACGTTAGTGCATAATTGAAGCTTTTATTATTTTTTAGAGAGCACAGTTGAAAGTTCTCTCGGATCTAGTTGGCTCGTTCAGTTTTATGGATGGCGTTACAATAATACTGAAGTGGTTTCATGAGCAAATCCGGAAATTGCATACGTGAAAGATCATTAAAAGTTCGGATTTCGTATTATTGTTGTCGAGTTCATTTATTAGAATTACTGTGAATATACAAATACTCATCAAGGAAAAAATGAAACCGTCAGAATGCTACATTCTTCACACGAAACGATCATATTTGATAGAAGGATTATTGCATTGCTTTATATCAGAATGATAATTCCTGGACGAATCACGTTCAGCTTGTTTCGAGTAAGACAAATTCTCTATGAATATGTCGAATGGTTTGAACTGGAAGTGTGATATACGCTGCTTCAAAATTCATGAACAAAATATAAGGTGTTAACGAAATTGGTTGCTAAAGGAAAAATGCACCGTTTCAGAAAATAATATTTCCTGATTAGCAAATATTTTATGTACATATTTTACTATGATATAAAATAATATAATATAATATAATATAATATAATATAATATAATATAATATAATATAATATAATATAATATAATATAATATAATATAATATAATATAATATGATATGATATGATATAATATAATATAATATAATATAATATACTATAATATGCGTCATATTCGATGGACGAACTTCAGGACTGTCCATAATCTAATCGTCTGAACACATTAGATTGATGTGTTAATTTAAAATCTGTCAGAAGACTAGTTCCCCCCTGGGTAATATCCTGAAAGGCGTTGAATTATATTACAGAATATATTCCCTATTGAAAAAGTAGTTGAAACTCATCTCACCGACTATGACGCGAAGTTTTTTACTTTTGATTCATGGAAAACTTAAGACTATCGAGTTGTTCCCATAATTAAAAACCAATTTCGGCTCTTGTATCACCAAATGCACGTGCAAGATTGTTTTCTCCGAAGAACCCTGCAACTTCTTTCATTTGACTACGATAGACATCAAAAACAAAACTGTATAATCCCATTTGAATTGAAAATATCCGACCCGCTTGCAGTTTCGACGAATATTCACCCCATTTGTTTTCATAAGCATTAACGTACCCTTACATTTTTGTAACGAATTGAATTTCTCCTCAGGTTTCGATAACAGAAAAATAAAGAACCGAGTTTCCTTCGACTAATACTCAAAAATATCGAGTTGCTCTAATGTATTTCACCAATAAACGTAAAGGAGAAGGACTGAATGCTCTATCGAAGCATTCGGAGAGATAGGGATCCGTGCAAACGAAATGCCGTTTAAATCGTAGCAAATCGCTGAAATATTAGCAGAGCTTTCATCTGCAGACCGACTATTGAAACTTGAAACTTCAGGGGTGGGAAAAAAAGAACGTTTCATTTCAGGATTCCGGAACGTGATATATAGGTGGGCTACTTATATGTCGGCACGAAAGTGATTGATTTGCTTGTGTAGAGAGGACGGGTTCTTTGTTGTTTTCAAGAATTTTAAAAGTCTAAGTTGTAATTAAAATGGCGTCTACCAAAAAGTTTGCCAAGTTCATTCGGAAATTGTGAGCATGGTTGAATAAAATGGGTTGAACTTTGATGAAAATCACATTCATTTAATTTGAATGTGGAAGAAAAATAATATCCTGAAAAATGAAACACATGGTAATAATGGTGATAATGGCCCTTACTGTGAATTTATATCTATAGAATATTCGCCATCCGTGCGGACTTACATAGTCTTCTCTCAACTCTCGAGAGAAATTATCAGTTTCAATACATTTCAATCGGAAAATATCAAGTGTCTGACGTCACACAACAAACATAAATCACTCAAATACCTAACTTAGACTTAGATTCCGCTTGTATACAAGTGACTCCCGCCTCTCTCCGTGCCGCTCCAAATTTGTCAATTTCTATTCATTGAACTTATAGTGGTGACTACTTACAAAAAAATCTTTCCTATCTGTAGAGGCTCATCGAAATCTATGGCCCATCAAATTATCTTTGTTTTAATTATATATTCTAAATCGTTCATATTGACTATTTTTCTCACAGTGATGAGATGCAAAGGATAAACAATTTATTATTGTACATATTTTCTCCTTTCTGAAGATTGAACACTTCTATAATCTTTGCACGTTTATTAATGACGGGTGGTAATCAAAATGCCTCCTCTTAAACAAAGATAATCTATTTGTAATAGAGCAGTATATCAAGTGACTCTTTTATTATACGAATAATGCCATGTAGGGTATGCGCAGCAAGGCCCACTTAAGAACATATAATGTATCCTGTGTCGTTGAATTTATTACGGAGATGATGCATGGCCAACTATACTACTACCAAAGTAACTGTCCGAAGCATCAATGGCAACGGAAAGTCATACATTATTTATTAAGTATTTCCTAAATGGGCCTTAAAACGATATTATTCATAATCTTCAGAAGTCCGGCCGGCCCTGCTTGAACACGAAATTAAATTTTGACTTTGAATAATTGCTCTTTAGTTCTACTTTCTAACGTGTACAAGTACATTCTCGAAGAAAAGTTGCTAGGTGAAACGAGAATTTTATCATTTTTATTTATTTCGTTACTACATTGAAGCGGATCGAATAGACGCATCCACCCATTACCTACCATGATAATTAAATTATTACAAAAATGACCCTACACTATTCGAAACTCTGTCTCTATTTTTTCTTATCAATTATTTCATCGATTGTGCCCAGAAGAAAAAACCTTTTGCAAACAAGTGGCGTCTACTGTAGTGCGGTAGCGCTTCAGAGTGTCTTGCCTATTCTTCCGATAGTGCATTTGCTATTTCAACAAAAGGGAAGATCGTAAAACCTACAGTACTACCGGGTTAGTGGATGTAAGGTGTGGGGTACCCCAATGCACAGTCCTGGGTCCCATTCTTTTCCTAATCCATATAAATAACCTGAGTTCCATTAATAGATACCACCGGAACCATATTCTCTTTCGCTGGTGATACATCAATTTTCTACACTGCTGACTCTTGGATTGAACTAAAACATAAAGTAGAATTAGACTTTCGAAATATTATTAATTGGTTCAATAATAAATTATTACTTAACCATTTATTTCGAAAAGACGATGTTTCCAATATCTAGCTATGTGAATGAATCTCTCTAGATATCATAAATGAAAACGAAAAAATCGCTATCAAGTAAACAGATGGAGTGAAATACTTAGGAGTAACCATCGATTGCCACTTGAGATGGGATCTCCATGTCACACAAATACGTTTGCTTGAAAGTGGTTGACAGTGTTCCTTGCTGAATGGTAATGGTTCGGACTTCCATTGTCTATATTTTTTTAACTCTATTGAAACCTGTTGCTAGGAACGGAAAAGACTAAAATACAAATCAAGTGAGAAAAAATCAAATCAAAATCAAATTTTTGGTCAATGATGAAATTAGGGATTGATGCTACAAGAAATCGAGATTTCGAATATGAAATACAAGTCAAAAAATTATTTAAATAACGAAATGAATGAAATAATATTGTGACAAGAAAATTGAGGTATCGAATATGAAATACTAGTCAAAAAATGTAAATAAAGAAATTGAATGGAATATTTTGAAAAAATGTTGAAACCAAGTTTCAAGTTGAGTTTACTCACGACGTTTCGATTGCTGGTATCCGCAATCGTCTTCGGGTGATTACTGACAATATTTCGAGGTGTGGTCGGTTATAAAGCCCTCCGATTTTCCTATGGTGGGGGAAAGGGTGCTACTACCAAGGAGGCGAGCGGGTGCTACTACTAGAAGTGTGCCGATCGATCTTCAGCGGAAAATGGATGTATTGGCGCGAGATTCTCTCTCATCGAGCCGCAGCCGGTCCATGCCTTGGATAAGCGGCCTCCACATATTCCGGATCTCCACGCTGGCATGACTGAATGCGTCGTTGTTGAGGATGTAGGCGGCTTCCTTGAATTTCCTCTTGAACCAGTGCTCCTCCTTGTGTATGACCTCGGCTTCAGACCATTTCTCCTCAACGAGGAGAAACAACGAAATCAGGAATAGCGGAGCATGTTTGGACAAACCATCACAGCATCAAATGGTCTGAAGCCGAGGTCATACACAATTATTTAAATAATTTTTTGACTTATATTTCATATTCGAAATCTCGATTTCTTGTAACATCAATCCCTAATTTCATCATTGACCAAAAATTTGATTTTGATTTGATTTTTTCTCACTTGATTTGTATTTTAGTCTTTTCCGTTCCTAGCAACAGGTTTCAATAGAGTTAAAAATATAGACAATGGAAGTCCGAACCATTACCATTCGTCACACAAATAATTAAAACTCTGCGAATCATGTTACATTAGTTCAAAATTCTCTCTCATATCATGGAACTACCCCAATAGAAAGATTAAAAATTCACCAAATTATAAATAATTCACTCGCATAGTCCCAACTGCTTGATTTATCATTTGATAGCTCTCACTTCATCCTCATAAAACTCATCATCAAATCTTCCTCATTGACTACTTCTATAGTTCTAACTGGACGAATGGGTAACTACCCAAGGCCATTATAAAAAAAACTACTTCTATCCCACGTTTTTTCTATTTAGTGCTACTATTCTAGTCTATGTAGCTGACAGTTCGTGATGTAATATCTGATTAGGAATTGAAATTCAATAAATCACCCACACTGCGAACGGCCAATGGTTTGCGGTTTCTCCCCTTGCTTATTTGGTGCTATAGTCTATACGATATTTTGTTCAATTTTTATCCGAATAAACCATATTATTATTACTATTATTATTATAATTTTATATAAAATCCCCATCTGCTATTTACTGTACATGAGCATGCATTTCTACTCGAAAGGTGGTAGGAGTAATTCCGAAACTTTTCCGGAGTCGTAATCTTGGTTCTATTACTCCCATTCAACCTTGTCCTTCTTGGAACCATCGGCATACCTCGCGGCATACCATTCTTACTCAACTGTGTGTCGTTCTTAAAGAGATGCTGAGAAATACCAAACTAAGACTTATATTTTCTCTAAAGGAAAAATGTTTCGATATTCCGAATGAACATTTCTTGGCATAAGACTACATATCTTCACAAGCTATCAGATTTTTTTTAAATTATGGTTCACTCCGGTATGTTGTTTTCTATTTGTTGGTTTTGCCTTTCTATGACTATTTCGTACAACTTTCCAGCCTTCACTGTTCAGTTTGACGTTGTTTCTGAAGTTTGTTAATTAACGCAGCTGTCTACAGAGTTCTGGAAGTGAACATAATGCCAACATTTAATCTGATATTATTAATACAAGTTATATTATGGTGTGGTTGATAACAATAAGTATATACGTGTCTTACAAAATCAATCAAATTCCTCTTGATGTAGAACTTCAATCAATCATTCGCAAAACAGTTTATATTCAATTGAACTCTTGTCGGATACATTGTAAAAATGGTTGGGAAACTGTTTGTTTCTGGAGAGGAGGGGAGAAAAAGTATCTCGTAGTTGAGTTACTTTTCCGAATGGCAAAATGCGCTAAAATTGCCCAATTGATTTGTTGTTTGATATTTTTGTTCACTCTATGAATGGTGTCTTAACATCAATTTCCTCGTGAACTGACGAGTTTTAAAATTAGAGAAATTATCTCTGAGGCGAATGAAAACTTCGACTGCTCTTGAGGAAGATTTCATACTTTTTTTAAATAATGTTATATGCAGTATAATCGGCAGTATATGCATGAACTAATTTTTTTACATGCAGCAGCCAACATATTCAGTTGCCCAGAATCAAATGACATGGTTGTACTTACTAATACTTCTTCAGAAATTATCAATCATCTCCTCTGGAGAGTTTTTGCGCTGTTTTGTTATTTACGGAAAATATATCTTTGCTTAAAGTTCCGAAAAGACTAGAATTGTATTTGGTTTCATACTCATGATATGTATTAATACACTGCAGCTAAAATGTTAAATTAGGTATGTCATTTTGTTTTATTTATTACAAACTGTCTAGGTGCCGGTGCATTTCAAATAATTGTTAAGTTATAACGATTTTTAACTGTCAAATTCATAGAATATTATGACCATACAGAATGTCAAAGGTTCCAATTGCTTCTAATTGAATCGTATATCATAAATTTCCACTACCACCAAATACCGGAAATACCAGCGAATGTTCCTTTTTAATTAGGAGTCGTGTTCCCATTCAAAATGTTAATGAGGGCATATTAATTACCCTCCGAATTGCATTTCGAATGAGTTGCTTTCAAATTAGCGCCAGAATTTTCAGAAAATTATTACAGGGACATTATTCTCGTTTTGTGTCCACATACCAGTTTATTATGATTTATAATGTTCATAAACTATGTAAATTTATTTATTCGCCATCTACTCGTGTTTACAGATGTGAAAATTATTCATAGGCGGAGCATCCGAAACATTCGAAGATCATTAAAAATGAATTAATTTGCGCGCGTTATATATGCGGCAAGATGGTGAAAGATCTTATATTTCGTTTTTTGTTTTCGCTGGAAGAACTATAATGGCTCATTTCTGCCCGTGATGACTTAATGATGTCGCTCTGCTCCTAATGGAATATTTTTTTCCAGAAATCATCGTTGTGAGTAGAAGAAGCTAAGTAAAAGATGATCGTTATGCAAGCGTTCAATAATATTTGCCTAAACGAAGTTTTGTAACAAAAATGTACGAAATTAGTACTGATTATAATTGACGTCTACCTTGGCTCCGGGTAAATGGTGGAAATTTGTAGGTACTTATATATGAGAAAAAATTAATATTACTATACAAGGCAAAATTAAAATTAAAAAAAAATCAGGCACCGAAACATTAGTACACACAAATTGAAGCTTCATTTTTAATATTTCATTTTATATGATACATCTTTACCAATTACTCCTTGATCAATCCCATAATCTATATATTTCGATAAAATGAAAAAAGATACATTGGAAGTATGAATCGACATACAACGTTCAAGTAAAAGATCAATAAACCTGAAAAAAGGTGTTCGAAATTTTTATAGAAACAATGGTATAAAATGTCGAAATTGAGAAGACTACTCAAAACAGTTAGAAACTAGTTTGATCTCTCATTGGTTTCCGTTTGCAGGCTGTTGAAACCTGTTTACATTCAAAACTGTCGAAGCTCGATTAAAAGATTGCAAGTCCAGAACATAATACTAGGGGGTTGGATTGCCCACATTTAGAATGATATGTTGCTATATGGAACAATGATTAACACCTTAGCAATTAAAATTATGAATTTTGATTGATTAGAATAAAATTTTCTCATAGACTTTTTCCAACATGACAGATCCGAAAAAATAACCAAGAATCTATAGTGCCGTACAAAATAGTACTGGAAGCAATTAGTGTTTTTCCATTTTCAGTTATTTGCCCCACAACATTTTCTTTACGCTTCTTTAGATTACCAGGCTCATCTTGAAGAAATCATAAAAATGATATATTGGTGGAGTAATTAACGAAAATTTATGATTCATCGAACAATATTTATTGTAACAAACCCAAAAGAGCCTAATGTCAGTGAAACTTGTCCCTCATCATTGGGAAGAGGATTTATGTTCTTCCAGATTAATTCCATTACGAAATCTTTACCATCTTCACTTGCTTCGATTATTTGATTTCTTCCAAGCACACTCGAATTTTTCATGAATGAAGCTGAATGTATCCCGAGAGGTTCAAATTATTCTGATATGTCACGGATGTTTTTCAGCTGGCTATTTTTACAACCCTCATTCCTCAAAGTTTTTTTTTAATTTTTTAGACCAAATGCAATGCCCTTGTCGCCTCATTGATCTTTTTTGAGTATACTTCAGAGCTTTGAATGTAAACCAATATCATTGTTAAAAGATTTCATGTAATCAGACTTTCGATAGAACTGTTAACCGTATGAAACCGTTATTGTTCAATAAATCTCTAACCAGGCAGTTTTGCATCAATAAATATACAAATCATATCCCGCACACCGCGAATCATGTAGATTTTCATTCATCATGCAATATTGAATTAAATGTGAACGAATTTTCCGTGTATTGAAAAGAACGGTCACACAGTTTCATTAAATGCATGGTGACAGTTACAAACGATGGAGTGTTGACAAATAAAATAATGAACCTCTATCGTTCGTAATACCCATGGCTGATGATTTATTGGAGCCTGTTTGGAATTTTGCAGGGAATTCCGCTAGTGTAGGTACTTTTTATTTTTTTTTTTGACAAATTAGCTTGATGCTTCAATTCAGTATTCGCGAAAAATATATTTTGTAACCGAACCGATATTAAACTAATAACAGCCTAAGATAAATAATTGAACTAAGTTGAATGTGATATCGGCAAAGTGTTGTCATCACAGTACGTTTCTAAAACGAAAATTCACAAGTGACCTGTTTTTGTTTTCAACATGTGGTGAAGTAGTCTCATTCTTCATATATTTTCTTAAAACAGTAGTACAGGTAATCTTTCAACATCCTAAAAATAGTGCTGAGCAACTGTGGACCTTTCGTGAGATTTTGAAGGAAGCTTATTATCTAGTTTATATTTTATAATAAAAAATTTCTTGCTCATGTCGGTTTATGTATTTGTTCGGTATCAGAAAACGCAGCGGAACTTGTGCACCTTACTTAATATTTAGTAAAGGGTGTCTAGAAAAAGGCGAAAGTTTGACGCTGTTCTTAGGTTTTAGTCATCATCTCTGTTTCTTGTTCTGTTTTCATATCTACTTGCCATTCATAATCCACTCAAAAACTAGATTTATTTCTTGACTTCATAAATTTTTCTAATTTTCTTCTCTTGAGAATCCAGATTAAAAAAGTTTTTTCCCTACAAATCATCGGTATTTTTATCATTCTTCAAACATTGCAAAATCCACACTTCGAAAAGAGGCCTTGCGTTAGTTAGTTATTGCCCTCTGGCCATAAATTGGTAGTTATCCAAGCAATTGCATATTGTTTATCGATAGTCTGGCGAACTTCTGTAAATTAATCGTTACTTATCGACTGAAGTGTCATTTTTGACCCCGTTTCGGCGCCTGCTGGTTACTAGAATAACGATCGTTCCTCGAGCAAATATCATAAATAAACTTTTGATTTCTTGATCAAATGTTCCCTATACCTTCGAGTATTTATGGACAACACGCAACGACGTTTACACAATTCAATTCCAAGTGTTTGCGCTTGACACGCCGTACTGAAAAATGTTTAGTAACTAGAAATTTGAGACGTCTTGATCATTCGATTACAATTTTTTCGCGCCTATCCTTATTAAACTGTATAATTGTTATACAATGATTGAAATTTTGATATTCCAGACAAAATTTCTTAGAGAAAAAGTCGTGATTTCCTTACTGGGAATTGACATTTCTTTAAAGTTGTTAGTGTTCTATATGAATAATTGAAAACAGTACCCCTAGTAACCCGAGTAATTTCAAAGCACCATTTATTTGTGAGGAATTATTCGCGATTTTTTCAAAATTGATTATAAAAACGATTTGTGGAAAATAGTAAGTTTATCTTGTAGGCGAATCCACATTCCTGGACTCTGTGTTGCTAAGTATCCGCTTGTGGCTCTACTTAGCAATCTTCACAGTCGTCCAGGAATCTTAGGCTTTTCCTTCCTGGTAAACAGTATACTACTGTTTGAAAGAGGACCCAATATGATAGTTCTAGAATCTGGAATTATATACTTCTTTTTTGTTGTTTTTGCTAAAAGCAGATACTTCTTTTGATCTTTGAGAAAACTTATATATATATTATGTTGTTATCTGATTCTGAATAAAAAAGAAAAAAAATTGATTTGAATCATGATTCAAATTTAAAAAATCAGGCTATTTAAATCATGATTTTAATCGTGATTTTCATCACTTGATTTTAATCGGCCCAACCCTGGTTTTATTTGACATTTTTTTTATCAGAACTCATCACATCCTATAGTCCAAGATCCCAGAGCAATCAGACATAACTTATTTTCACACGGATGAAACCTGAAGTTTTCAGTAGCGTCTTGTGTGCCTTGAATACCTACGCGCTTTGTGGAACTTGCCGAGTGACACCTGGGCAGGTATCAGGTGAGAAAGGTAACTAAAAATAAGAATTATTTTACTTAAATTCACATGGCTGATTTTTATATATGTCATGTAGAATATTATTTTAAAGTAATATCATAAGTGTCAGACACTTTTGATGGACCAGAGCTTTTATCAGACGCTTTTAAGCTACCCCAAAAATAAATGAACTTTACTTATTTTTACATGTCTGATTTTTTAATATGTTATTGAAGTATTTATTTAAAAGTTATATTCAATCATTAAGACAAATTAGAGTGACCAAACATCTCCCAAGACAAAAATTATTCAGTCAGAAGTATGAGGGCGAGAGTACTATGCATGCGCTTCAGAGTGAATGAGACGTCCATAATAACTCGGTTTCCCTTCTCAAACTCACCATCTGTTTCAATCTACTGTGTATGTGCTGTTTGTGTGTAATATAACTTATAGTATACAGTATAGTCAGTGTTGTTTTTTAAGGCACAATTGTGCCAAAAGGGGCCCTATGGTAAGCACTTTGAGAAATTGGTCGAAAACGGGCACAATTTTAAGATTCCGTATTTTCGTGGTTCCGTGGTCATTTTCACTTGTCTAAATTCTCACTTTTCATTTCATTTTCCTCAACAATCCTGTTTCCTGTTAGTATGAAATTTAAAAATTATGATTTCTATGCAATATATACATGATTTCTCAACGTTCAGATTGGTAAACATTAAAAAATGGAGCTTCATGTAGTATTTGATATGCAATTGATGGAATTCCGCAGGTTTCTGGGGCCAAAATTGCCTCCTTTGGGGCTTTGGACAAACCGTCTACTTTTTGCGAGGACAAACGCTAAAACTCGAATGTGACTCAAGTGGCAATTTTTCAAATTTATAATATATTATTGAATATATTTATATTTTTACGATGCAGAAAAACTCAAAGTCGTCTCCACAATTTAATATTTGAAAGGTGTTCAGTACGGTGATTCAGTACATGTTTCGAACCTACATAGGTTCATCATCAGCTGAATTTACATTGAATTCTACAATAAAGGAAGAGTAATATAATATTAGTTGATGAATGGAGTATAAAATTTACTTACATGGAGATGAAAAAAATAGCAAATTCACATGGTGAAGTTCAAAAGGATATTACCTTTACTATAGTTCGACTAGCTTTTATACAGTGGAGATGGGCTGGGTTCTTTATTGGGTGTTAGTGATGGAAGAAAAGATTTCTTGTTTCAATTTCTTTAATTTAATAAATTTCGCGATATTTGGCAAGTGGTCCTGAGTGCCACGGTCACTAAAAGAAGAAGAATATTACAGGTTCTATTTTCTATTCTAAGACAAGCGAATCTGAACCATATGAACTTCAGAATATTATAAGCACAAAATGGTGAAAATGTTGCACGAAAATGGGAAATTGTAACTGTTACAGGGAAATAAGTATTCTATTTACAATTTGAAGAACCACAGCAGTAGTTCCAGAGTGCTATATAACCACTTACTCAGAAAATCCCCGTAGTATGCATACCAAAGGTTAACAAGGTTATTAGTGCAATTTCGAAATGTTCTCAGGTAAGTTATGTACAAGGAAGTTGTGCATAAATATTCAATATAATATTTACATTCACTAAGCCACGATTCTGTCAGGCAGAAAGCAATACTAAGAGTCTACGATAAGTATCTACACATTTACAGGTTGGCAGTACAACTGATCCACGAAGCAGTCATGCACGTATTAGGAACTAATTTTATAAGATTGGTGCAGTAGAAACTATATACACAGCACTAGGCCAATGTTCTACTAGGCACAAGCAATGCGAACTACTCCGTAATCGAAGAATGGCAATACGATGCATACAATTGAAATGGCCCAGCCGCTACGGTGACTTTGAGCAGGTGTACAATCACAGTCATGCACAACGGGAAGTTGTTACCTTTGTACCCCTGGAGGTAGTTTGAAATAGAGAAATGGATGTGTCTGACCTTATAGTTGTGATGTCCGTTGTGGTACCAAGCAATCTGTCTGAACTTCATGCAATTCCACTATGGAGCTAAACTTCAAGCAGCTAACAACTACTAAGTGAGGTACGTAGCAAGCTAGGTATTGTATGGAGTCTTCCGCATTCAAGTGTGTGCCAGTGAATTGGAAGTATAGGGGAAGTAGGAAATAAAAAGGCCTGAAACAACAGCAATGTCACACACAGGTTCTTCCGTTGCATATGATAACTGATAGAATAAAAACAGGTAAAATCCTCGACCTACCTTGGTTGGCATGTGGCCTTGAAGATTTTTGTTGAGAGAGAGTTTATCGCCCAATATTAGAATTTCAGATAATGGTTTTTTTATATCCAACAAAGTTGTTGTTAATTAATTTCCACAATATAATTAACAAAATAACCATTCACGGGAAATTCACAATTTAAATCTGCATTTAGCAATGGCGTCCTTTACCACATAAGCTCTGATCAGAAAATGAGGAAGGAAGCCCTTTTTTTTGAACTACAAAACTACCTCTCTCTGGCCTGGGGAATTTTCCTGTCACTGGCTGTCAATATAGACAGCTTTCAGTCGATGACAAGTGACAATTCAAAAGTTGAAAAATACCATCAAGTATCTAAAAATAATGCATTTTATCTCATCTTTGTCCATTGTGCCATATATTTTCCTTCGATTTCGATCGGGAACTGCCTAATAGTACAAGGTATAATTTTATTGTGAAATAATTATTTTTAGGTTATGTTATGTTTGTTTACCCCTTTATTTTTGATTTTCAGAGATTCCTTCAACGAGATATGACTAAATCATTCTCTGGGCCAGCTAAAGGACCAAGGTGTAGTTTCGAGGGTACTCAGCACCTGAACCCAAGAAAAAGGCCCTACTCAGGTGTAAGCGGCTATTACTCCGAACAACTGCACAACCACTTAGATTGCTCCAGTGATATAGAGTACTGACCATTACCTGAGTGAAAATAAATGCCTTAATAGAGTACTGACCCTTACCTGAGTGAAAATAAATGCCTCAATAGTCTCTTTTATTTCATTTCTATAGCTGGTAATCAGATGAATAAGGTGAGTGAAATTCAACCCGTAACAACACCCCTTCTTCCTCGGAAAAAGTTTTTTTTTCCAGAAAAAAAACTTTTCTTTGACTCGTCTTCGTGCTCTCAGGATCGAAACATAATAGAACTATTATACTATTCATGATCATCATCCCTTTCGTCAGGAGGATGTGATTTCAGATCCTTGGCATGCCAGATACCACAGGATTTTCCTGAATCGTTTGCTAATTCATACGACCACGGCGAACAAATTCGGATTATGCTGAACGGACCTACAAATTTTGGTAAAAGCTTGGATGTAATTCCTTTGCTTGCGTCCGAGAGCGCATAATTTCTACGCCATACACGCTGATTGATAACAAATTTTTCGGGTCTCCGCCTCAAGTTATAGCGCTCACGACTCTTCTCATAAGCTCGCTTGAGACGACGTGAAACATCCTTGAAAACTTCTGCTAAGGCCGTCGATCGAACATTGGCATCAAAATCGGAAGCAGGTTCCTCGTTTGACAAAGGATGTTCTAGCCCACCTGAAATACATATCTCTCGTCCAAACATAACAAAATTGGGAGTGAGTTGGATCGTCTCATGTCTTGACGATCTAAGAGCGTACCCTATTTTAGCGATATATGCATCCCAAGTTTTCTGCTTTTCTGAGACGTAAGCGGTCAGCATGGTCTTGATAACTCTGTGTACACGTTCGACTGGGTTGGCTTGTGCGTGATAGTTTGCTATGAATCCTAATTTGATGTCATATGCTTCGCAGGTCTCTCTGAAGTGATTACTTCGGAACTGAACTCCGTTATCCAGGATTATTTTACGAGGGGCCCCGAATATCAAAATGACATTATCTTCAAAAGTTTTGGCTACCGTTTTCGCTGTGACCTTGCGTAAAGGATACAATAAGATGAACTTGCTAAACACATCACAGACCGTCAATATGTAGGAGTACCCAGAGGTCGAACGGGGCAATGGGCCCACAAGGTCTATGCTTACAGTTTGCCAGGGTCGAGTGGCTTGGGGAGTAGCACTGAGCATTAGTCCGGCTGCTGCCTTCTGCTCAGGCTTGATACTCAGGCAAACTTTACAATGCCGAATATATCGAGCAACATCAGCCTTCAATTTCGGCCAATAAAACCGCTCACTGATCCTAGAAGCTGTTTTAAAGATTCCGGCGTGTCCGCAAGTAGGTGGATCATGATGTTGTTGAATTATAGAACGACGACTACTTTTCGGCACGACCTGTACCCAACCATCAATGTCGTCACGAAGATCTGGATAGAGTTTATTAGACCGCTTAAAAAGTTGAGAGTCAGTGTAACGCCACATTGGAAATTGTTGAGGATTTCGCTGTACCCTATTCACCATCTCCGTATACCATTTGTCTTCTTGACCTGTCTTGAACTCGGTTACCACATCCACTGAAATCGGAACTGCCCGAGAAAGAGTGTCGGGGACGACGTGTTCCTTTCCCTTCCGGTGGACGACTTCAAAATCATACTGTTGGAGCCTCACGGCCCAACGTGCAAGTCGGCCAACCGGATCCTTCAGAGAATTGAGCCACTTCAGCGAGTAATGATCAGTGACCACTACAAAATTTGTCCCTTCTAAATATGGTCGCAACTTTTCTATGGCGAAAAGAACAGCTAGGCACTCCTTCTCGGTCGTACTGAATTTTCTTTCCGAGGGAGACAAGGACCTACTCAAGTAGCATACTACTTTTTCTCCTTCCGGATGCACTTGTGACAAAACAGCTCCAAGACCGTAATCAGACGCATCGGTCTGTACGACGAATGGTAGCGAGTAGTCTGGGCACGAAAGGACGGGTGCCGACACAAGATAATCTTTGATATCTTGGAGTGCCTGTTGACAAGCATCGTCCCACACGAAGGATTTATTTTTCTTCGTAAGTTCGCACAGCGGCGCAACTATCTTTGAAAAATTCGGCACGAAGCGGCGATACCACGAGGCAAGGCCAATTATTCGACGAACTTCACTGGCGTTGCGAGGAGCTGGAAATTGTTGGATAGCACTCACTTTCTCAGGATCTACTAACAACCCAGTTGCATTGACTACATAGCCCAAATACCTCAACTCGGGTTTGCAAAAGTTACATTTCTGTTTATTCAACGTCAGTCCTGCTGCCATAATCCGATCCAGAACCTTTTTCAAGATCTCTAGGTGTTTTTCAAATGTGGCCGTGCATATTATCACGTCATCGAGATATACGAACACATATTCCTCTAAATCTATTCCAATAACCCGGTCTATGAATCGTTGCCAGGTCGCAGGCGCATTATGGAGACCCATTGGGAGGCGTCGAAATTGGAATAGGCCGCGGCCCGGTACCACAAAAGCCGTCAATGGTTTCGAATGTTCCGACAGGGGAATCTGCCAATAGGCAGATTTTATGTCCAAGGTGGTTAAAAAGTGAGCATCCCGCAATTTATCCAATGTTGCGCTTACGAATGGAAGAGGGTACGCGTCTCGTTTCGTTACTTGATTCAGGGCCCGAAAATCCACACAGAACCTGTAGCGACCATCTGGCTTCTTCACGAGTAAAATAGGGGACGCCCAAGGAGAGGTAGAAGGTTCCACCACTCCATCCTTTAACATCTGTTCCAGCTCTTCGTTTACATGCTTCTGCAGAACAGGTGAAATTGGGTAATGGCGTTTCCTAATGGGGGGAGAATCAGTCGTTATGACATGCTCCACCAAGTTAGTGCACCCTAACTTGTTACCCATTTTCCCAAAAATGTCATCTTTCATACTCCTTAATTTACGTTGATCCTGCTCTGACAGCATATCAAAAGATTGGATAGCACCAACGGATACATCACATTCCTCCGTGTCCTCTCTAAAATGCCAACTATCTGAAAACAAATCAGGTACGATAGCCATTCGGATCCAAAAATCCATTCCAAGTATGAGATTGTGGGGTAATGAGGGAACAACCAGAACGTCTATCACCTTCACCCTATCACCCAAGGTAATCGGTAGAGAAACTTCTCCCAAGATCTGACAACCTTGGCCATTGGCGACAAAACACTGAGGAAGATTCGATTTCCGAAGATGACAAACATTATGCAGCTTAATCCACCCAACGGAACCAACCACAGACCTGGAAGCACCCGAATCCAGTAATCCCAAAAACTCCATACCAAAGATATCTACCCGAAGGTAAGGCCGAATATCATTTTTAGCGTGTGCAATGACAAAATCCAACAAAACTTTATTTTCAAAAATCGCATCAGAGCTACTTGTCCGATTATGTACATCCGAGACATCTAGCCGGACTCCTAGGGTCTCGATGGGCCGTTTTTTGACTTGCAATTAGGACATGAGTTGACCGTAACTTTCTCAAAGCCACAATGAAAACAAAATAAATTTTTGGGTTGGTTACATTTGCGGAACCGATGTCCCACTCCTCGACAGTTCCAACAAACAGGTTGACCATTACTTGGGACAGAAGAGGCTTCAGACTGTGCGGTAACAACGTTCTCGATCTCGTGAGTAGGCTGTTTGACAGGAGTCCTAGTGGTAGTTGTTATTGCTGAAATTGAACCGGTTGAATGAGATTTGCGATAAGCTAGTTCTGGTTCGACCAAGTGCTTGTAATTGGTGGGTGGAGGTGTGAAATGTTGTATTCTGGTTTCAGTCTCCTCAACAGATTTACCCAGCCTAACCAATTCTGAAATCGAATAAATTGGATGAAGAGCAAGCTGCGATTGAATGTACGGCAAGAAGTTACGTTTAATCAACTTCACTCGTTCACCTTCCGACGGGCAACTGCTACCCAGTTTCTGAAATAAACTTTCCATGGCTGCTACATAGCAAACCACTCTTTCTCGAGCTCCTTGGGTCCTCTTCCTTATTTCTTCCCATAAACTATTTTCGTAGTCGTATGGTAGAAATGCTGCTCTGAGCTGCTGCACCAAGTTATCCCACGAATAAAACTTATTGGTTCTGAACCACATAAGAGCATCCTTAGTGAATAGCTCCGGAGCCGACCTGAGTAACTGTTCCTTGGACACACCTCTAGAAGTTCTCATCTCCTCAATCCGTTCAAGAAATGTCGTAACACTTGATTCACCATCGAATCGAATATTCCACCTAGACACATCTGCAAATCTGAAACCCTGATTCAAAAATGTAATGTCCTCCGCTGGAATAGAAAATCGCTGAAATCTAGAATTCAATTCTGGTAAGTCAGGGGGGTGTGTTCCAGTTGATTCCCAACGCTGATTGTTCGAAAACATCCTGGAATCCCCGTGCGGTCTACCGAATCCTGTATTGAAAGATTCCCCAGAAACATAATCAATTATCGGGCTATTCTCAAACCTCACCCTAGCGGAACGTGATTCCTGCTGAGGCGGAATATCGGCTACGACAGGCGGCTGTTGACCCACCAACTCTGGAATCAAAGGATTCCTTTCATCCAGAATTGAACTTTCAGGATTATTTTCCCCATCTAGAATAGAACGGTTAAGATCTCTTGACATAATTCGTTCGTTAAGTTCCGACACCTCTTCAATTAATCGCATACATTTACTCAATGCTGCCTTCCTAGCTTCTTCACCAGCCTCATCACAAGGCGGCACTCTCCTAAGTCTACCCTGTACATGGAATAATCGAGAAGAGATACGTTTGAACTCATTCAATCTATTCGCCTCATCAAAAGTTCGAATTCCTTCTTCTAGATCGCATAGTTTTACTTTACATATATCGAATTCAGAATATGGATCGAGGGCTAGTTGGATTCTTACAGGTTCAATACCCTCCTTTTCGCACCGTAAAGCACCTCGTAAAATAATGCGCTTATCAGCAACTGTACCTTCTGTTGGTAAACCCCTAACCGCCAGTTCATACGTGATTTCATCTACAAGTAATCTATTAATATCCATTATGATTTTTTCCTTTATTATAAATAAATGACTAATTATATGAATTAAATAATTAATTATTAAGAAACGTGTTGATCTTTCAACACGACCCCCCCCTTTCCTAAAAGGAAAAACAAAGAAACGTTCCCCAGAACGAGAAAAAAAACTGAAATTTTAATCACCCTGTACAAATTCCAATAACTGAGACCACCCTGTATATCTCAGTTTACACGGAGAGATAAGGAGTTTGTACTAATCCGGAAAACTTTAAATTGATACACTTCAACCTAGCTTTTACTGTACAATTTATTTGACCACCCTGTATTTGACCAGGTTCTTCTTTTTGATACTACCACCTTTATATGAGCAGCTCGTGTCACAACTCCTTTTTTCACGCGAACCTCTTGCTAACCAAAGTAAGGAATAAACGAACGCGAAGTACCGAATATACGAACGTCGAAGTACAGAATACTCGAACACACAAAAATATCAGAAGCAATTTGACTGACAGTGTGAACTTTCAACAAAAAAAACAAGCTTAGATAACACAAGATAACTCGAAAGTTTTGAAAAGCTACCATCAATTCAAAGTTCATGGACCATCACTAATCACCCTCTGTATGAATTACAACGCAAAACTGAAGTGGGGCGCCATTTTATTACCTTTACTATAGTTCGACTAGCTTTTATACAGTGGAGATGGGCTGGGTTCTTTATTGGGTGTTAGTGATGGAAGAAAATATTTCTTGTTTCAATTTCTTTAATTTAATAAATTTCGCGATATTTGGCAAGTGGTCCTGAGTGCCACGGTCACTAAAAGAAGAAGAATATTACAGGTTCTATTTTCTATTCTAAGACAAGCGAATCTGAACCATATGAACTTCAGAATAGGATTCCGCATCGAAACGTTCGAGAAGATAGACGTACTCCAGATCATCCTTTACTTCCTTATATAGTTTGAATATCCCTTCAAGTGAGTGGATGTTTTATCTTTTTCTTCTTAAGGAAGATTCATAGTTGAACTGAGTGAGTTTTTATATTTAGGCTTTGTTTTTTGGTTACTGTTTTTTTGTTTTTTTCTCTCCTTATATTCTTGTTGATCATAATTAGATTCCAAATTAAATTAGTGGTTTAAAAAGTTAGTTATAATGGGGGATCAATCCCCGGGTGATCCCGGGGGAGGTTCTCAGGATAAAGACATTTTGGAGGTATATAAAGACTTGATAAATAGATCCCCTTCTACTAGGGAAGCTGTCGACAATTTGATTCTTTTTGCTGAAAAGGTTGATTACAATGATTCCAAATGCGTTCAACTGTTATCCCATGTCAATATTGATGAAGAATTTGCTTCAGAATTTAAAGACGTAGTTGAGGAAGGTTTTTTACTGAATAAAGAAAATGATTTGAAGGTCAAAATCTCACAAAAAAAAGTTAACATTCTTTCCGACCTAGTTATACAAAAAGCCGGGTTACTGAAAGAAAAAAAGTCAAAGAAATCACATTCCTCATCCAATAATTTAGATACTAATAATATTCCTCCTATAAATTCTTCTCAGCCTCTTATGATGGATATTGGTGATATCCAGGAAAACTTAACTTCAGAAAATAGATATATAATTACTGATTTTGGTCCCTACAATATTTATATTGAATCCTTAGACAAAAACTTGGGGTATTTGTCCAGCTTATCCGTTGGAAAAATATTCCATCAACACTCTCAACATAATCCAATCAATATTGAAAGGAGAGGGAAAAATAGACTCATGATTTCATTTAAGAAAATGCACGAAGCGAATAATCTCCTTGACGATAGTAACTTCTTATCAAGTAATAAATTTAGGGCATCTATTCCTAATAGTTTTATTACGTCCAAAGCTATCATTAAAGATTTTGATACTTCTCTCTCGGAAGATGAAATTTTGAATAATATGAAAACTATTGATAATAAAAAAATTCTTCATGTTAGACGATTAAAAAAGAAAATCTTCAAATCAAACGATGGGACTTTTCAGTATAAGGACATCCCGGTGATTCTTGTCACCTTCCGTGGTAAAAATCCGCCAGCTACCGTTTACTTATATTCATGTTCCTTTAAAACTTTACATTATTATTCTCCTGTAATTCAGTGCCATAATTGCCTTCGATATGGCCACTCAAAAAACCTCTGTAAAGGTAAAATCAGATGCCCAAAATGTGCTGGGGAGCACGATATAGAAGTATGTACTTCACCCAACATTTCATGTCTTTTCTGCAAAAAAGGTCATCTTTCTAATGAGCCCAATGTTTCATTTTCAAGTAGGGTTTGTCCTGAATTCCAAAGGCAAAAGTCAATCAAACAGTTGATGGGTGAAAGGAATATTTCTTTTTTTGAAGCTTCAAAACTGATTCCATCTATATCTACTCCGAATCCAATAGAAACATCTCATAATAACTACAATTACAATATTTCGAACTTCCCGGAAATTCCGGTTTTGAATACTTCTATTGCACAAATCCATAATGAACGAACTCCTCCTCCTCGATCACATACTCTTCAAGGATATAATAAAATGGCAAGAATTACCAAGGAATCTCCTCCCCAAATCAGGAGGGAAAATAAGCCAGTTAAAAGAGGTTATGATGATGACCATAAGAAGTGTCTTATCAACCCGGAAGGTCAAGTAAAAGTCACCCCAGCTATCCAATCCCTTAATAATTACTCTTTAGGTAATTCTCCCTCAGATGATTACCTGAAACAAAGAATGAGGGAAGATATAAAAAAACTTTCCTTAAAATTCCCTGAAATTTTTCTTGAATTAATCAAGGAATTTATTCCTCGCACTAATTATAATAGGAACAATATTGTTTATTCAGACGAAGAAGCTTCCTCATGGGCTCAATAAAAATATTAACATGGAACATACGAAGTTTAAATTCTAATAAAGATCATTTATATTCTCTTATTAATGATACTAAGCCAGACATTTTGTGTCTTACCGAAACTTGGTTAAAACCAAATTCTTATTCTTATATCAAAGGTTATAATTTCTTCTCGCATGAGAGGAATGATGGTAGGGGAGGATCCGGGATTCTTGTTAAAAACAATATTACATGTTCTAGAATCAATATTATTTTTCCTATCCCAGATAGAGTGAATATAGTGGGCATTCAGATCAAAAACTTAATCATATATTCTATTTACATCCCACCAGACATTTCAGTTACCTCCAATTTTTGGAAAAATTTCACTAACCATTCTGAATATATATTATGTGGCGACTTCAATTGTCATCACAAAAATTGGGGCAACTCTATTAACAATAGAGGAGGAATAGAATTAAATTCTGTGGTGGATGAGGGCTATTTCGTGGTGAATAACGACTTACATCCTACTGTAATTTCGTTACTCTCCAAAAGTGTTATTGATTTAATTTTATCTTCACCAAATATTTTGAATGACTTTGTTTCTTGTACTACCCTTAATGATACTTATGGTTCCGACCACTTCCCGATTATAGCAGAAATTACATTCAGGAATTTGAACCTGTTTTATCAATCTCATGATGACCATATAGTTCTTAATAAATACAATCATAAAAAAACAGATTGGAAAAAATATCATTTCCTTATAGAAAATTTTGAAATTTCCTCATATGATGATCTAGTTCATTCAATGAAAACGAGCTTTCATCAAAGTACTCCTATTATAACTAGAGATAATATATGTAAATATTCATCAACTCCCCCATGGTGGGATGATGAATGTTTGGAAATTATCAAAAAACGAAAGGAAACCTTCAGAAAATTCAAAGCAAATCCAAATGAAAGTAATTTTATTGCGATTAAAAAAGAAATAGCTAGATCTAGGAGAATTTTCAAAAGAAAGAAAAAATACTCCTTCCGTAATTTTACTGAAACTCTTTCCAGGGATTCCAATATTTCTCAAGTGTGGAAGAAAATCAAAAGATTTTCTGGTTCATTTAATTCCCATAACAATAGTTATCATGTTCTTGATAATGAATCCTTTTGTGAATCTCTTCTAGACAATTTCTGCCCTAATGATGTTCAGAGATCTCCCTTGATCCTTGAACATATTGACGTTAATAAAGATATTAATTATTCTTTCACCGTGAATGAGGTTAGAAGTGTCATTAAAAATAAAAAAAACTCCCTTCCGGGAAAAGACGAAATATCATATAAAATGATTGAATATTTACCTCCTCATGCTTTTAAATGGCTGGTTGATTTTTATAATGATTTATGGTTGAATAACGTAAGCATTCCTAAGACCTGGAATGAAACTATATTACTTCCTATTCTAAAACCAGGAAAAGATCCAAATATTATTAGTAACTATCGTCCTATTGCATTAACTTCATGCTTAAAGAAAACTTTTGAATTGTTGATCAAATATCGGCTGGAGTGGTGGGTCGAGCATAATAATATATTACCTCATCATCAGTATGGTTTTAGAAGAGGAAGAGGCACTACGGAAGCTCTCTTCGACTTTTATATGGACTTACAAATAAGCAAACTAAAAAAGAATCAAACTGTTGCCGTTTTTCTTGATATTCAGTCTGCCTATGATAATGTCATGCCAGATATCCTTATATCAAATCTTTTGGCCTTACGTATCAATAAAAACGTTGTTAGGATAATTTATAACTTAATCAAAGAAAAAGATATTTTTATAAGAGACAAGCAAGGGAAATTATGGGGTCACAGGAAAAGCTTTAAAGGACTTTTACAGGGGTCTGTTCTCAGTCCGTTATTGTTCAATTTATATACAGTTACTATTTGGGATGCTCTCTCCCCTCATTGCAAATATATTCAATATGCTGATGACATTACTTTATACAAATCTCATGATCTTCCCTCAGTCGCTATTCACTCAATCAATCGGGCTATATTTTCCCTTGAAAGCTGGCTGGATTCTCATGGGTTGACATTATCCATAGACAAATCCAGAAGTATGATTTTCTCTAATTCCCATCATCAGATACCCTTAAATATTGAAATCTCAAACAAGGTCATTACTCAAGTCGAGCACCATAAGCTTCTAGGCTTGTTTTTTGATAGGAAACTTAATTGGAAACTTCATGTTCATGAAATATTCCATACTTGTCTGAAGATCTTGAACATATTCAAATACCTGGCAAAAGTCCGCTGGGGTGCAGATCCTAAAATAATGTTAAATATGCACAATGCTATGATTGCTTCAAGAATAGATTATTGCCTAATCATTTATGGGAATACTTGTAACTCTAACATTAGGAAATTGTCCAGTATCCAGTTCAAATCTCTTAGACTCTGTCTTGGATTGATGAATTCTACTCCCACCAATGCTATTTTAGTTGAGGCGAATCAACTTCCAATTGAGCTTCAACAAAACAAGTTGACTCTCAAATTCATTGTTAAAAATTTAGGTATACTATCGAACCCTACTGTCAACAAGATGCGAAAGTTTTCAGCACTCATTAATAACTCTAATTCTAATCAGATGAGATCATCTGTCCTATTCAAATCTATTCAAGACTCTCTGGGTCCTCCCTTCAACCAAATTATAGCTTTTCCTTACAATCCTATATTTACTTTCCCAATAGACACTTTTTATGGTTCATTTGACACATTTCTTAACATCGGTCTTAGTAAAACGGATAAAGACTGTAGTAATAATACTGCTTCACTTTTAGACATAGTCTATACTACTTGGCCAAACTACAATATGATTTTCACTGATGGCTCAAAATCTGACTCCAAAGTTTCATTTGGAGTTTACATTCCCCACCTCAACATATCAAAAGGAGGCGTCATTCATCCGAAATCATGCATTTTAACAGCAGAACTAACTGCTATCTACATAGCTCTTATTCTCATTCAGGATTTTCCGGATAATTACATAATTTTAACGGATTCTAAAAGCTCTGTTCTAGGTTTACAAAATAATAAGCCCAAATCTTCCTCAAATATATGGTTTCTTAAAATTAAACAGTTATGGATGGAATACCAAAATCATAATTATAACATCAAAATATGTTGGATTCCTGGTCACAGCAATATTGCAGGCAATGATAAAGCTGATCTTTTGGCAAAGCATGCCTCTATTCCATATCACATGGGTAAAATTCATTATTATGACTTAATCCCACATATTCAGAATATGTCAGTACGTAAATTTCAACATTTCTGGGATCAATCCTCGATAGCAAGAGGTTCACGTTTAAAAGATATTCAACCTTCCATTCAACGTAGGCCTTGGTTTTATACTTGCCAATCTGTTTCCCGAAGGACTCTGACTTCTATTATTCGTTTACGAATGGGACATTGCTGTACTCCTTCTCATTTGCATCGAATCAAGTTGGTCGATAGTAATTTATGTGAGTGTGGGAAGGTGGGGGATATTAATCACCTTCTATTTGAATGTGAAAATAATAAAGCAAACATAGACATTTTATACCTCAACTTAATCAATATTGGCCTATCCCCTCCACTCTCAGATAAAGTCTTACTTAGTGACATCAATTTTAAGAAAGTTGAAATTCTTAATAAATTTTTTGAACACAGTAACCTTAAATTATAATGCACAGTAAATTGATCTATGAATCTTCTTCTTATTATCAAGGGCTTTCTACTATGTATTTGTTTCAGTGTTACTAACGGTCTTTGGACAATAATCACCTCTTGTCCTTATATGTTATAACTCCTTCTTCCAACTACTATCAATCTATCTTAATCACTTACTCATCCTATTCCCTATTCTTACATCAATCTCATAACCTGTAACCACCTGATCTGGTGAAATTGACCCAACACGGAGTCAGAAAACCAAGAAAACAAACGAAGAAGAAGAAGAAGAAGAAGAACTTCAGAATATTATAAGCACAAAATGGTGAAAATGTTGCACGAAAATGGGAAATTGTAACTGTTACAGGGAAATAAGTATTCTATTTACAATTTGAAGAACCACAGCAGTAGTTCCAGAGTGCTATATAAACACTTACTCAGAAAATCCCCGTAGTATGCATACCAAAGGTTAACAAGGTTATTAGTGCAATTTCGAAATGTTCTCAGGTAAGTTATGTACAAGGAAGTTGTGCATAAATATTCAATATAATATTTACATTCACTAAGCCACGATTCTGTCAGGCAGAAAGCAATACTAAGAGTCTACGATAAGTATCTACACATTTACAGGTTGGCAGTACAACTGATCCACGAAGCAGTCATGCACGTATTAGGAACTAATTTTATAAGATTGGTGCAGTAGAAACTATATACACAGCACTAGGCCAATGTTCTACTAGGCACAAGCAATGCGAACTACTCCGTAATCGAAGAATGGCAATACGATGCATACAATTGAAATGGCCCAGCCGCTACGGTGACTTTGAGCAGGTGTACAATCACAGTCATGCACAACGGGAAGTTGTTACCTTTGTACCCCTGGAGGTAGTTTGAAATAGAGAAATGGATGTGTCTGACCTTATAGTTGTGATGTCCGTTGTGGTACCAAGCAATCTGTCTGAACTTCATGCAATTCCACTATGGAGCTAAACTTCAAGCAGCTAACAACTACTAAGTGAGGTACGTAGCAAGCTAGGTATTGTATGGAGTCTTCCGCATTCAAGTGTGTGCCAGTGAATTGGAAGTATAGGGGAAGTAGGAAATAAAAAGGCCTGAAACAACAGCAATGTCACACACAGGTTCTTCCGTTGCATATGATAACTGATAGAATAAAAACAGGTAAAATCCTCGACCTACCTTGGTTGGCATGTGGCCTTGAAGATTTTTGTTGAGAGAGAGTTTATCGCCCAATATTAGAATTTCAGATAATGGTTTTTTTATATCCAACAAAGTTGTTGTTAATTAATTTCCACAATATAATTAACAAAATAACCATTCACGGGAAATTCACAATTTAAATCTGCATTTAGCAATGGCGTCCTTTACCACATAAGCTCTGATCAGAAAATGAGGAAGGAAGCCCTTTTTTTTGAACTACAAAACTACCTCTCTCTGGCCTGGGGAATTTTCCTGTCACTGGCTGTCAATATAGACAGCTTTCAGTCGATGACAAGTGACAATTCAAAAGTTGAAAAATACCATCAAGTATCTAAAAATAATGCATTTTATCTCATCTTTGTCCATTGTGCCATATATTTTCCTTCGATTTCGATCGGGAACTGCCTAATAGTACAAGGTATAATTTTATTGTGAAATAATTATTTTTAGGTTATGTTATGTTTGTTTACCCCTTTATTTTTGATTTTCAGAGATTCCTTCAACGAGATATGACTAAATCATTCTCTGGGCCAGCTAAAGGACCAAGGTGTAGTTTCGAGGGTACTCAGCACCTGAACCCAAGAAAAAGGCCCTACTCAGGTGTAAGCGGCTATTACTCCGAACAACTGCACAACCACTTAGATTGCTCCAGTGATATAGAGTACTGACCATTACCTGAGTGAAAATAAATGCCTTAATAGAGTACTGACCCTTACCTGAGTGAAAATAAATGCCTCAATAGTCTCTTTTATTTCATTTCTATAGCTGGTAATCAGATGAATAAGGTAAGTGAAATTCAACCCGTAACAAGGACATAAAAAATTTGGTAGTGACAATTATGATTAATTTGATATTAGGGGAATTTGGGACATCCCTAACACCATAAATACATTAAAGATTGGGGGGCTTGGAGCCCTTATGCCCAATATGCAATATTAGAAAAATAACCTAACCCAACCAAATTTTTTATGTCCTTTTGAACTTCACCATGTGAATTTGCTATTTTTTTCATCTCCATGTAAGTAAATTTTATACTTCATTTATCAACTAATATAATATTACTCTTCCTTTATTGTAGAATTCAATGTAAATTCAGCTGATGATGAACCTATGTAGGTTCGAAACATGTACTGAATCACCGTACTGAACACCTTTCAAATATTAAATTGTGGAGACGACTTTGAGTTTTTCTGCATCGTAAAAATATAAATATATTCAATAATATATCATAAATATGAAAAATTGACACTTGAGTCACATTCGAGTTAGCGTTTGTCCTCGCAAAAAGTAGACGGTTTGTCCAAAGCCCCAAAGGAGGCAATTTTGGACCCAGAAACCTGCGGAATTCCATCAATTGCATATCAAATACTACATGAAGCTCCATTTTTTAATGTTTACCAATCTGAACGTTGAGAAATCATGTATATATTGCATAGAAATCATAATTTTTAAATTTCATACTAACAGGAAACAGGATTGTTGAGGAAAATGAAATGAAAAGTGAGAATTTAGACAAGTGAAAATGACCACGGAACCACGAAAATACGGAATCTTAAAATTGTGCCCGTTTTCGACCAATTTCTCAAAGTGCTTACCATAGTGCCCCTTTTGGCACAATTGTGCCTTAAAAAACAACACTGACTATACTGTATACTATAAGTTATATTACACACAAACAGCACATACACAGTAGATTGGAACAGATGGTGAGTTTGAGAAGGGAAACCGAGTTATTATGGACGTCTCATTCACTCTGAAGCGCATGCATAGTACTCTCGCCCTCATACTTCTGGCTGAATAATTTTTGTCTTAGGGGATGTTTGGTCACTCTAATTTGTCTTACTGATTGAATATAACTTTTAAATAAATACTCCAATAACATATTAAAAAATCAGACATGTAAAAATAAGTAAAGTTCATTTATTTTTTGGGTAGCTTAAAGGCGTCTGATAAAAGCTCTGGTCCATCAAAAGTGTCTGACACTTATGATATTACTTTAAAATAATATTCTACATGACATATATAAAAATCAGCCATGTGAATTTAAGTAAAATAATTCTTATTTTTAGTTACCTTTCTCACCTGGTACCTGCCCAGGTGTCACTCGGCAAGTTCCACAAAGCGCGTAGGTATTCAAGGCACACGAGACGCTACTGAAAACTTCAGGTTTCATCCGTGTGAAAATAAGTTATGTCTGATTGCTCTGGGATCTTACTCTACTAGGCCTATGATCATTAATGTGGTTGTGTTTTTTATATATCACCTGTTGGAAAGGAACACCGATTTCTACTGTAATACTTTTCAGTCAGCTTTTCTGTTTCAATTATTCCAATACAAATCTTTTCCAAACTTTTTACTCCTACTTCCTAATGATTTTTCAATTTTTTGATTGGGGTTTACCTATATTTATGAACAATTGGTCAGGATATTTTTTCTATCCCTATCCTACAGATATTGGTGATAATTTCAACAATAATTTCAAATTGAAATTGTTCCAACCACAAACAAAATAAGGAATATTCAATTATCCATATTGACTTCTTTTCCGAAATCAGAGATGTACTCCACCCAAAAACGTGACTCATTTAATAACCCAAAAAAATAACTGGCCCCTCGACTGACCCTGAAACACATTCCTGGATTATTAGAAATACCGTCCCAGGTTTTCATGATTCACACTCATTTATTTTAGTAACTTGTTAACGTTGTGATAATAGTTCGTTGTTGAGATTATATCAGCACTGGTATACCAATGACTCATAGTTTTGAAATGATTCCCGAAAAATTGCAAGTTATAAGTACACTGTAAGTTTTATTATATTCTCGATGCACAATTATGTGTCTGTATGGATTTCCAAAAACTTTGATCAAGTTTTGTAATTTTTCAAAACAATGCCAGAGGATCAGCTAACAATTCTCTAGGAAATTCGATTGTCCTGAGATGTTTAATAAATATAAATAATGTCTTTCCTGAAACACCAAAAGCTTTCCTGTCGTGATCAAACCTGAATATCCATCATATTAGAGTCTACTTCATAGATCAGCCTCCACATGCTGGCTCTGTTTTTCTGTATTCTTTCCAAACCGTAAACTGACTCGAGTATATCCGTTTCGTATCGCATGCCAAAATGTATAATCACTCCCCCCTGGTTTCCACAAGTCTCCGAGATTTTTGAGGACTCCTAGTCAAGTCAACTGGTTTGCAGAAAAAAAAGGTGCTCCTAATTTTTTTAGAGGTCATGGAGCAAGCTCAACATGAAGTATACTTGATATTGTTTTCTAAAGAAATTTACTAATCACATCCGATTTCAAGATTTTTTTCTTATTCGTTCAAACGGTTGAGGTCGCACAAGTTATTTACATACTTAGATATGTTCCAGATGGTGCTATTCTATCAGCGATCTTGTTAAAAACCTTGGAATATTTATTGACTTCAGATTGCGTTTTGATAAACATCACTCTTCGACTGATTCATGGATTGAGGAGGAGATAATATAACGCAAACTCAACGTGATGAGCTTGGATGAGTATATGTAATACACTCCTTTTGTTTCTTTCATAGAGTGCCTGAAACAAACACTACCGAATAACTGTCAAAAAAGTTATATTCAGGACAGATACAAAAGTCACCAAAGTCATTTTCAATTAATATAGATTTCCATCAAGTATCGACCAGTTCAGTTATAATGTTATTTTTGTTTTTTTTTCCTGTTTCAGGTTGAGCTTTTTTGTTTATTTTAGGATTGTGTGGAGTTCCTTTGGTAGAATAATTCCCTCATATATAAAATGTCCCATAAGAGCAATGCAATCATCGAAAACTTACAGCGGTAATTGCATTGTATCGAAAACTTACAGCGTAATTGCATTGCATCAAGTCACCATAACAACACATTTGAAACCGTATCGCTAGACGTCAGAATACAACACAAATAAATGTCAGATAGACTTCAAAAATATAAAAACATTTCGCGTTTTGGCGAGTGCTCCATAAAATCTATAGAGGAAAGTATAAATGAACAAAAAATAACATTTCCTTGAGAATTTCTTTATTCGTGAAATATTCCAATGAATTACATTCGTGCATAAAAATGACCAGATAATTTTGCATTCAATCGTGATATCTTATACAAATTGCATTCGGTTATTTTCATATTTTTGGCAAAATATGGAAATTAACTTGCAATTTTCAGATATTACGTTTTTTTGCAAAATTATCGGTAATTTTCAAGCACTCGTGCAATTATAACCGACAATACAATTATAATTATTATTATACATTTTCATCACATTTTTGCATTTTTCAAGAAAACTAAAAATGTGATCAGATGTACTTCCTTGTATATAAATTAAATTGTGAAGTACAACTTTTCCTCTTCATTAAAATCGTCCTTTTCAGTTGATTCAAATTACTGAATTCATTTCTCGAGAGAAAATCGCCGGATTATAAGGGTTTGAACTCGGATTTACCTCGCCCTATATTCGACGGTTTGAGATCTTATTCTTTTCTCTCCAACAAGTCAGACTCGAACTCTGCGAGATTGATTAACCTCATTAATTTAAATTGAGAATTTCGAAAATGGATGAGTTCTATTCACCTGCCTAGCTGCTGTGTGCTTTACTCGAAGCTCTATTGATTCTGTATAGCAATGGTCCGGCCATCCATAATGTATAAGGTGTTCCTATTGAATGTATTGTTCGATCAAACGGCTTTATTGTTACCCCTCGAAGTCATGAAAATTATATTGAGCTCCATATGAATGATACAATGTGTGTTTTATTATTCCTCAAATCGAGTTTCAACCATTTTATGCCCTCATGCAACGTTCCATAAACGTTTTCCATTGTTTTCGTGTTGTTCTCTTTGTGGCGTTTCGTTTTTGCAACGCTATTGGTTGACCACGGTGAAATTACATGTACAGGGTGTTTCAGAGAAAGTTATTGGAACGTCTTTGAGCACAATTACTTCGAAGCCAATCATTTTGACAGATCCAAAGTTTAATGACATAAATATTTAGTTTCACACAGAAATGTGTTCAGACATGGGAGATACTAGAAGGAGAGACAAAATGGTTTCGTTTCAACTTTGTTGTTTCGTTGTACGATAAAGTAAGTACGTTCAAATGAAAGAACATTTTTTTCTGACCTGAGATAAACAATGAACTACACCTTTCATTTTCATAGCATAGAAATGTAGCTACATAGAATGGTTATTGAGCCAATTATTGGAAATGATGATAACTTATCATTATCATTGTAGTACTGGATAAGAAAAAGATAATCGAAGTTGCAATACCAAAGCTCTCTCCACTAAGCTCCACCAAGCTAGAAACTCTGAAGAACTATCTGATTAACTAACTCCCTGCGATGAAGTGTTTATTTTTATACTTGCGTACGCCTATGGAGAATCTTCGAGTCAGATCTCGGTGATCGAACATTCCACGCATGACAAGAGTTCCTGGAAAAATGACATTCTCTCTTCGACCCCTCATATTATTTTGCGTTCACAAGCGACAGGGCCGGCGCTAGGATATTTCGTAACAATATTTTTGATTTCACGACTCTGATGCTGACGGAGACAGTCATGCAAATTGAACTTGCTTCTTCCGAATGGTAAAAAATTGCCAAGATTTCCGAGCTATGAAGGATTTTCTTCAAATATCAATAGATAGATTCAGCGTTATATGGTACAAAATTGTGAATGTGTGAGATGGGTTTTCCGCCAACAAAGATTCACTATCATTTTGCCTTGTTACTTTTTGTGAACGAGGTTCTGAAACTCTTCAACATGTAGTATTTTGTCTTTAGCTTTTCATAGGGTCTATGTGATTTCTACTATTGTTTTTATTGATAATTTAAATTGAATTTTAATTCATCTCGTTGTTATAATCATTGACCGAGATTATGTGAATGCTTTAATTTCACAATCGTGATTCAACGAAAAACGTATTAAACAAGAATCAGAGACAATAAAAAGTTTATGCTGCCACGGTTTTTCATAAAGTTAATATCATCAAAGTGGCCTATTATGTGTAATTTTCATCGGACGCAGTAGCTTTATAGTGACAGAATTTGTTTATAGCAGGCGTAAATTTCACTCTTTTAATTCGGATGCAGGTTTCAGCTATTCCCATCAAACTCGTTGAATTACTAGTTAGTGGGTATCCTGTTTTTATATCCTGTTATCAACTGTGACCCAGGGCGCAAACAATAGGTGATAATATTAACGATTGTTGGCATACTGTGCTTGCAGATCTGGAATTTCAAAGGATTCTTCATTACTTCGAAGTGAAAATATTTGTCTGTTTATATAACCTTTGTTTCAAAAGAATTTTGATTTCCAGGTGATTGGTTTACAAATTATTATCTCAGGCGACTTTATGTAGAATACTCAGCAGGAGAGCACGATAGGGCATGTCTTTCTTTTGTTTCAGAAAAATGACAAGTGAAAGCCAAAGATAGAAAATATGTGATAGTACCTTTTTTTTCATTTAATTAGGTACTCTGTTCGTTATGCGTAGGACCAATTGAAAATTCTTGGGGGGTTGAAAAATACGAATATTTCTAACAAGTCGTTCCTTGATTCAATCCTAAAATATCGTCATGAAATTTTTGCTAATTCTACAGGTTATTCCTGTATCGATACAAGATTAACAATTCAGAGTTTCCAGGTAAGTGAACGCCCCAAGGTTTTCATGCATCTTGCTCCTTGTGACTTCGTTCCATATGAATATCATTCTCGTTTGGAAAATGTAACCAACCATCGAATAATTTTTCAGTCATTTTCATTATCAAAGCACCTTTTCACTCCGTCACTGGTGATTATTTATGTCTTTTCTCGATTAATTTACATTTCCACTATTTGATTTCGTAATGAATTGGGTTTGGCAAATATTGGTGTGTTGAATTACAAGTAAATACAATGTTTTGTTTGACTCAACAATTGGTTGACGATTGAATTATCTTTATTGCTTTGTTATATTAATGAGGAAATACCTAATTGTCGGTTATAGGAATTTTATTGTTGCCAAGCGAGAAGTTAAAATCAGTCGTTATCGGTGGGTAAACGACCCAGTAAATCTCTTTATGACAAAAAAATCGAAATTTGATGATAGTTCGGAAATAGATTGTTGATGAAAATCTGCTTTGAAAGATTACTCCATCCTGTCGGTCACTAGCAGTGAACATGGGATGTAGATAGATTTATTTCAAAATACATGGCATACATGTGTAGAAATATTCGAGATCAGATAATACATAACACATACATACATCACAAAAGATAATAATTTTATTAATAGTACAATACACTGAGTGAAAAAGTAATATAAATCATGTTGAGAAAAATACAAACATATTTCAGAGGACGAGACGGTACCAATATCACAAGAAATTTGTATCATGAAAATATTCAGAAGTGGAATAATAAGCTTTCTTACATAATAGTTATTTATGATATAAGTGTTGAAAGTACATTTTAAAGGCACGCATGTGAAGGTTTGCAGAATGAGCGAAGCGAATTCTGCAATTCACATGAGTGCCTTAAAAGGTACTTTTAACACGTATATCATACAATATTATTTCTACGAACGTTCAAATAAAGTAATTATACAGTTTGAATTAAATTTTGACGGTGCAACGAACATTACCAACAACATCAATCCAACAACAAACATCCGAAGAAATTGTGGCCTCAACTTCGACTGGAAATTCAATTTTTTCTACGCATCATTCTTCCTTAGCCATGGAAAATGGTAAAACAGCAGTGCAAGAAATTAATTTTTCAAATTGCACAAATTGTACTATTAATATTAATGTTAATAAATAAAATCTAAATATTTTGACGTTTGCTTTCAAAATCTGACAATTCACTTTTGACAGCAGTGCCATAAACATTTTAAGGCATTCAGTGCCATAAAGTGATTTTAAGGCACTCAGTGCCTTGAAGAGACATTTTTGAGGCTTCTATGAAGTTCTAAAAATGGCATTTTCAACACGTTTGTAGAAAAAATATTTTTTGTTTTTTTCTGAATGTTCCAAGGTTTTCATTTTTAGGTGATGAAGGCAGCTTATTATATAGCTTAGCACCCATATAGAATGCACTTTCTTGAAATAGGCTTGTATTATGTGGTGGCAAGATGATCGTATTTGAACATTGTCTGGTTTGTGAGGTACTGAAATAGTGCAGTTCTTTATTTGAGTGAACAAATACTAATAGGTTCAAGATATATAGACAAGGCATGGTGAGGATTTTCATTTCTATAAAGTGTTTTTTGCAGGATTCTCTTCTTTTCAATCTTCTGATTTTCTTATTGCTCTCTTCTGTAAAACGAAAGAGGATTCCCAGTCAGTGCTCACTCCCCAGAAAATCAAACCGTACGACAAGTGGGACATGAAATTTGCGAAGAAAACCGTTCTCAAAACATTTTCGTATGTTTAGAAGACAAGGCACGTAGACTATAGCAGGCTCGGCTCAATTTGATGTTAGTTGATTTGATATGTTCTTTCCAAGAAAAAAACGATCCAGTTGAAAACCAAGGCATTTGGCAGTTTCAACTGATTTGAGGGATAATTTCGTATTCACATCGTTGATATTTGTGTTACCAAATGGAATAAAAAATGTTTTTTCGAAATTTATTTTGATTTTGTTAACAGAACACCACTCCATAACATTTTCTAGGCATATGTTAATTTTCTCAACCAGGGAATCAGACTCAGCACTGTTGATTATGAAAAGCGCATCCTGTGTGTACATCACTGGCAAGGTCATTGATAAAAATAAGAAAAAGCAGAGGCCCCAATATAGATCCTTGGGGTACACCGCTTCTAATTGATCCCCATTCAGAGAGTATTTTTTCACTGTTTTCCGACGAAACTGTGAATCTCTGCTCTCTCCTAGTTGAATAACTACGGAACCAGTTATAAGCAATACCCCTAATGCCAAAATGTTGCAACTTATTTAATAGAATCTCAAAGTTAACGCTGTCGAAAGCCTTGGAGAAGTCGCATACGATACCAACAGTAAGTAATTCTTTATTTGAAATGAGATCTGTGGTGATTTTGTGGAAAGCCGTAGTGGTTGATTCTCCAGGCAGGAAGCCATGCTGACAGGAACTCAACAAATTATTTCATGAAACTCATGAAAGACATTAACCTCACGTACATTAACTTCTTTCTCCAAGAGTTTTGAAATAGTCAATAAAAGGGATATTGGTCTATAGTTTTCGAACTTATCTTTATCTCCCGTATATTAAGTTTGGTCATTATTATCACTCTTTATTAGCAAATGATGCTCTTCTCAGTACAGCCAGTCACTTATAAAATACAAAGTATTGATGACTATCACTTGCAAAATATTCAGTACATTTTTTTGAATTAATTTAATAAATCACAGCTTTTTATATGACAATGCAAGTTATTGATTGCAATCATATCAAATTATTGGTCACCACTTCCTACGTTTGCCCTGATGGAACTGATGATCTATCGATTTCATCATCTTGATATTTCCTGGTTATCTTTGTTCGTTTTTTGCAGTGGTAGAGAACGGACAAATGAAATACAGATTGGTTAGATTGAAAATCCAATTATTGAATGAATTGAGTCTCTGTATAATTTGAAAAGATATTACGATTCTTTGTCGAAATTTAAAGAAATTCTTCATGGGGTAATTTCCCAAAGTAGTATGTCAGATAGTTCAACAAATGGATGTTTTACGAATCTTGAAGTTTGAAATTTATGCCCCATATTTCCATCTTTATTATTTGATGGAGTGGATTCATTTTATTTCCCATGGTTGTTCTGCTTTTCATTTTGTTGAATTGATACAACTCGGAAACTATGAAAACGATAAATATTGACTCTAAAATTGAAAAGTATGTGGCATTCTTTCAAAACGACGAAATGAAATTCATAAAACCTGTCGGGAGACTTTGCATTCCTGATCGCAATCGGCGAAGATCTCGTGAAATTGTGTTTCTCACGACAACTTCGAGGGTATTCGACATACCTACTCACCGCATAAAATTTACAACTACCAACTGCGTCGATTCCCAGATTCCGAAAAAAGTTTTAAGGGGATCGTAATTTCCCCGTTACAACCAATAAATAGGAATCAAGAAAAGAACCAAGGTTGCTAGGTTCCTTTCACAGAGGTGTTGCCAGGTTTACGTAACCCATTCATCGGATATCAAAGTTGAAAAAATATTTCTGGAGATAAAAATGAACGAGGGCTCACCTCCTAACGTGCGATTGATAACAACATGATAGAACAGCGGGGGAAATATGTTTTTGCAAGGCGGTCATCGTTTTACGTTGAGTGTAAAATCACTTTGAAAAACAGGTCTTACTCTTGCTAGAAAGATGTACCCAATACACAAAAGTTGGAACAATTATTAGTGCTTAAAAAATACTCTGGATTGTTCTCAAATTCGTTGAGGTTTCCCTTCAAAATTGTCAATTTTGTTATTCATGAAGTTATGTTTTTCGGGGAGTCAAGCAATCAAATTACTACCATTTCCATTCCAAGAGAAGCAGATTTTTCCAGTTCGTAGAAGCTAAAATAATTTGGTACTATCAATATCAATATCGCCTTCTGAATGATAACAGCTACAGAGGGAATGAAACGAGAACACGGTTGTACAGCTATCACAAGAGACTTACTAATATTACAATCACTTGAAGAAACTGTTCATAAATTTTATACTTGTGCGACTATTATTGATGAAGACGTCACCAATTCTGCCCACTAATACCGTTGCTATGATGAAAGGGGTTGTTCAAGACGGTCATTCACTTCTCCCGCATTAAAAACCTTGAAAATTTCAGTCTTCAAACAATATTGCGAGTTAGATTCATCCAAAAACTCTTTCACCGAAACCACCAGAGATTAGAAAATCCTCTAGTTATTCTGATTCTGTTTGAACTCGTAGGCTTGGAAGAAGGGAACTCGTATCGGATGAAACCATGGTGTTTCAGGATTTCTGGTTTGGCAACACTGGCTTCCCATCAGACCTGGGATCATCCTAATGAAATTAATCGCCGCGAAGAAAGCACGTGTTCTCTGATTAAATCTAGATAGCTACGGGTAGAAAGAGCACCCGATTTATGGTGGCTCTGTTTTGGTTGTCCCATGTCCTACATTTTTTTTTTGGCGCTTGGAAGAAACGAAAGGGAAGAGATAAGAGATCTTGGCGATTGCCGAGGATAATGCAAATCGCATATTGAATGAACATAAATTTATGGTCGTTGTTCTCAAGTTGGAAAATGTTTATAAGTGACAGGTTTTATTTGGGATCCGGTGTTGATATTCTATCGCGAATTGAGAGTAAAAGATTATTGGAAATAGTAGCGCCTTTCCAAAAATGATTTGTTAGTCAAGGTAGAAATCGGTACTGTAGGACAACGACGTTACAAACATCACTTATCTGAACTAATACTGTTGGGAAATATTTGTTGGTAATAATGTTTCGAACAGAAAAATATGTTTTTGTTTTTGGTTGATGATACATTATTAGGGTCTCAATAGAAATAATAGAAATGAATATTCTTTGAATTATCTCTTGTATAATATACTCATCTTGTTCATCGTGAAATTCCGTTTTTTGAGGTGGCGATACTGAGAGCGATACCCTTGAACTCTTAAGAAGAAAGCCGACACTTTTACACCAAGGGTTCCAATCAACCCTATGATATCTGAGTTTCAGTTTATTTTTGTATTATAGGTTTCAGATGATTTCTCGGACTTGAAGTGGTTTTGAATTCGAACCCTATTTTCCCTTTCAGACATATTACAAAAAGTATGTTTTGCAAAACGTTTGTATCAAGGATTTGTCTTGTTTATCCTATTCTCCAGACATGTTAGAAACCATCTTTGTCTTATATAGGCGGCAGTTAATTCTTAAGTGGTATTAAACACTTTTTCGATTAAACAACTCGTAAACGAGCTAATTTCCCGTATTTTACCACCTCGGACTGGACCACCAAGAAATTGTAAAATTCGGTATGCAGTTATAAACATGCCGTTCTAAATTTATCAAATTAGTCTTATTCACCTCGATTAAAAACGAGTAAGTTAACTTCTATTTCTAGTTGTATTTCGGTAGTGTGGTCTAGATAGTGTAGAGGTTAGCACGTCCGCCTTTCAAGCGGAAGACCGGAGTTCAAATCCCCACTAGGCTACCCTACTGGGTATTCACACGTTAAAAGGTAAGGCCTCGTTAATCCATTGCTCGCACAAGTTTCGACTTCTGAGGGTTGACGTTCGTCAACTGGTTAAAGGAACGAACAATTTTAGAACAGCAATTTTTTTTAGTTCAACAAAGTCAATTATTTGTGTGTTTGTATTGCTCAGTTAATATTAGTGGTCTCGTTGTCACCTGGACGACCCAGGTTCGAATCCTGGGGAGTACCAGATTTTTTCAAATTCGGTATTTCCCTTCCAGCCACAGAGCCGAAGCGGTTCAGATTCCACTTCGTAAAGTTTAGGTCCCAGATCTTTCTTGCTCGCACAAGCTCTTGAATGAGCTTCTAAGAGTTTTCTTGGAAAAAAAATCTGCATGTTAACTTTTCACTTTTTTATTGTTTTCCTAGCAACCATTGTATCCCGTTTTTCCCGTTATTAGGATCTTATTAAGAAACACCCTGTATGTGATGGAATTCGAAGTACTCGGCCACACATACTCTTCGACGAGAAAAATGAAATATGCAATTTGAATATATATCACAATTATTACAAAGCAACAGGAGATACTTATAATGATACGATAGCATCGGATTTACATTTTTAATGGTATGGTAGAGTCCGGTTGAGAATAGTTCATGAAATTGGGTCGGCTCTGTGTTGTTTATGAAACAAAGTAAAGCTAGGATTATTTGATGTTTTCGATATAATGTAATAATAATTTTAGAGGTAATTAGTGACAGTGGGAATGCCTTAACGTAAGACCACACCACAGGTATTTTTTTCAAACGTTATTTGAATGTTTGAGAATAATGCTATGAGCATATTTTCGTCGAGTGTTTTCAGGTTTCGGTCTATGTACCGATTTTATGAGCATTTTTTATATTTGTCCGGATTCGATGTTCAAACATTTTCATTTCCATTATATTTCTCAGTTCTCATTAATATTTTCGAGCCAATGAGCGTTGTTAGGTTAGTAATTAGAGTTTTGGTAATTTATTCATGCTTTATAACTACGAATTCGAAGCTTGATCTACGCTATTGTCAGCTCTCGATGTTCTCTTGTTGACTTTTTATGAAAGTCGTCTCATTATTCATATTTTGTGCCCTAGCGAGTGCCCTAGTTGATATTTTTATTTCAGCATAGGTCACAACTTTAAAAATCTCATTTGTTCCTATTGAACCAACTTTTCGGAGGGTTCTGAAAACGTTCTTCCTCTACTCCTCTACTCTTCAGGACATTTCGTTTTTTGGAACAGGGAAACAAATATAGCATGCGTAGTAGGTTTTCAGCGGTGTCTAGTTTCTCCTGCGTATTTATCCCTTCGATTTGTCAGTCTACTGCTACTCTTTTCAAAAATGAACTGCGACAGGCAGATTTGCATAGGATTTCAACTACTAGGAAATATCCTTCTTTCGAGTGATTGCATTTTCATTTCATTGGGTGAAGTCTTTCTATCAACAAAGTGAAAATACCAAAGCGAAACTTATTAGTAACGTGCATATTATGGGTTGATATGCGATTATTTTTCTATTAACTGTGGAGTCAGTTGAAAAAATAATATCTGTATTTTTACTTGCAATATTGTCATAATAACAAGACACATATATTATTGGTATTCGATGACACACACCCACTGCTTTGAAATAAAATATTCCAAAACATGTCTGATGTCATAGGTACTCATTGTAGTGGGATGTCACATAATACTGCCATGAGAAGTGACATGCGCTATTACTTTTGCCCGTATCTCACTTTCATTGTTGTTTGGTGTTCTGTATTTTTCTTCGTTTACCTCAAGGCAATCTCCATGTGCAAAAATGTTATCTACGCAGTCAGTGGGCGGGACAGCATTTCGGTTTCATAAGTTTCACATATTGTTTTTGGTCTTTGTGTTTCCGATTCGAAACGAAAATGCTTCTTATGATTCAGGCCAATGTTTCTAATTTTTATTACTGACCGACTAGTGTTCAACTATTTTCTCTACGACTATGACACAAAACTATCTTAATTGTTCTTCAATATCATTGTATGTCTTCAATATCATTTTCTTACCTGTCACAACAATGGCTTCGTCGTGTTACTGTTATAGTTATTGTCAGGTCTGCCATGAAATGTCAAATTTCAAGCAATGACAGCTCTATTAACTTCAATTTCGAACGACATTAAATTTGAAGTTTATGTAATTTGTTGAATGATTTCGCTATTATGTGTTAGAGCCGTAAAAAAAGTATAGTGTAGAACTCGCATGGAATGCTAATTTCCCACTCGAATGAGTTGCCCCATTCGCCTACGGCTCATGCTGCAAACTCCATACTCGTGTGAAATTACTATCATTTCTTGTTCTTGCTCGTTAAACATTGTACTATTTCATACAGTGTTATTTTTTCACAATTTATGGCGAGAAATCTATCCATTATCAAAAGGGTTGAAATTGTGACACTTTCAAGTTGAGAACTTTTCATAGTATTCCTTTCATACCCATGTGAATATTATCGGAAGGTTCAAAATGAACAGAACATACTCGTATAACGTCAAAAATTGAGAAATTAGCGTTCGCAACGGATCGTCACGGTAAATAATAACCTGCACAATTTATACTTATATATAAATGAGTAGGTATTTTCATTACTCAAGAAGAAAATATTCCTATAATATCGTAAAATTTTTTTTTCATGATAATATGTCATTGTTGAATATTCAAGCATCAATTTTTTATTTGAGAGCATTCAAGAATTTTTCAGGAGCTGATTGATGTAAGGGAAGAATGTACCATTCGAAAACGGAACAGAAACTAGACTGGCAACAAAAACGAAAAAGTTCACAATTTCCTTCTTAACATCGCCTCCAGTTCATAAAATTATGACAGAACACAACATTTATAGCGAATGCCGGTGTTGTTATCCCATATGCCGGTAAATGCATTCAGAGATTATCTCAATTTGAAACTCTCGAGCGTTTACCTGTGGGCGTAATCGCCTCTTTATATATTTCAATAAGCCCCTCATTATGAAACTAAATACATCGTTAAGAATCATCAAATACTTTTATGCGGTATATTCGTTCTCTGCTACATAAATAATACATAAATGGGCACCACCAGCTTAATAGTTAAAATTTATTTCTATTACCAAAGGTACAAGGATGCATTCAGATGTTTGGAATCAATGGTTCTATGGTCATTTGGTTTGTTACAGAACAGAAAATGTCGATAATTCTCGGTAGCTACTTCCAAAATACTATAATTCATATTTTGTCAACTACTTATCTGGACAATAGATATGAATCAATTAGAGTTGAATAGCCACAATATTCTACCACAACAGGAGTTCTGTTCAATGGAGACTTACATTTTTCGTCGCAGTTCAACTGAGTTCAAACATTATATTGGAAGATTTCTAGGTGATGAACTCAAGAGTTACACAGGGTAATGTCCTTGGTCCACAATATATGTTTCGTGAACGTACGTTGAACGACGAAGAAAATATACTCTGTAATAATTCAGAAATAGGAAATGTGTACCATTTGTTTGCACATGCTGGATCGAGGATCAATTCCATAATTTATTGGTTTAAATCACATTTTTTTCATATTATAAGTATTTTGTAATATGTTTCGATAGAGGCAATTAAATAGACAATGAGAGTCCTAAGTAACACCATTTAGCAAGGAACATTTTTAACCACATTCAAGCAAACTCCATTATCATAAAAAAGGCAGATAGAAGGTTGACATAAATGAAAATTTTCCTTATTCAATATTTTTTGTTTCGGTTGTCTAGAAACTATTTCGATTTTTGAGAATAACAAGCTGGGGGCATTTTATAGTCATCATTTCATTGGAGGAAAACTGTAAATGGCTTGTTTCGTTGAAAACTAGTTACCTATTGGATACACAGATATTACCTACTATGGAAGTACACATCGTAATCCCCATGATTGAAAGATACTTAGTATGGATTAAACTATTTTATATTTTGTTAGTGGATTAATTGCAATGGCAACAGGCAATTGTAAAAAAACGGACTATTTCCATTCTTCAAAAACGTGATTATCATATTGAGATGCTGTCTTGGGAACTATATAAATGAAATTGAACATATATGCCCATAATTGTAAACTAAAAGTTGACGAAAATAATAATTTCCTTTGCCTCTTTTGCAATGTGTTCGCACCATTTTCATTCCATATTGTATTTTTTTCGAAAACGTTATTCCTATGAAGAATGCGTTTACTCCTTTTGAAGCATTCATGAAAATAGGGTCCTAGAAACATTGAAATCGGGCCAAAAAATATCAGATTCGTGTTGAATCCATTCAAGACACTCCTACTTTCACCTCTCGTTCTTTTCTTTTCCACCTATCACAGGAATGCATTTCACTGAATCATCAACAAATGGAGGGTGCCCTATGCTGGAGGTGATGAGTGCCAATTTGTTGCAAATGCGGCTTTGGAAATAAATAGGTACTTTGTGAGATGGTTTTCTTGCCCAGTTATAATCATGTCTATAACTTGTTGCCATAGACGATATAAGAATTGAAATATCAAATCGTAGTGAGTGCCAACTAAGAGTAATCTAGCTGAACTTTCAGAGCGGTGTTCAGTATATACCTTTATCAAAATAAATTGTTTTCGAATGAAATGAATATTTCCGAAGTTATACGTTGAAAAAAGGAAGAAAACTGGCAATGTGCGATAAGATACTAAACTGAATCAATTTTTATTGTTGTACCTCTTGGGAAATATCTTCATTTGCACATGCCATCTCTTGCATATGGCACCCTTCTAAGATCATAATTGATGAATTTTCGTTTGATTTATTACACAAGTTTTTCCTAATCGTAGTAATCATGGAACCTATCATGATAGTCTTGGGTATTCCCACTTTTTTTAATCTTGTTCATGCTTCCAACCAGAAATTTTTATAGAAACGATTTGCTGACGCTGTTGAGGAGATACTCCTCTTATAGGGGTGAAAAAGTTTTATCAAGTTGCCCCGACGTCTCATTTCTATAGAGAAGTTGTTCACTTCTGTTTCTCCCATAACTCTAGATTTCTATTATTTCTCTGCTGTCTTGAATCATACTGAAATAAAACTATGAATTATTGATTGCCGTATGAATCCCCCTTCACTTCTTTTCCAATACTACGCGCGGACTTGTCTCATTTCGAAACACGTTCGAAACGTCCGCTGTGATTATAAACCACGACGAATTCGTGGTAAATCAAAGCTAACTACAGACCAGCACAAACCGTCGTTGATTGAATTCCAGCCGTTATAGCATTTCAGTTACTGCTTTTTAAACGGACGTCTACCTCCTGCTTAGGCTTTGATTAGATTCCATACTTTTGTAATTAGAGAGTACACGGTCTTGTGAGCGACATGTCGGGCTATTGAATTATGTAGGGGTATTTCAAGCGCTTGTTCGAGACCTGCCTCTCCTCCCCATGCTGCTACATGATTCATTGCTAATAACATTTCCTCATTCATCGGTAAGGTATTTCCCATGTGTTCAAACCGCTTCTATTAATTAACGATTATTATTCCTCTCGTGTATAGAGAGTCTCAATCGGAAGTTGTCAAATTGCAATTTGCCATTTACAGGAAACAGTAGTTTTTTTGAGATAAAACATATGTATGAAAGACCTGTTAGTTTTATAAAAGAGATTCGTGAAAATTGTTGTTTCGAGCAAAACAATTTATTACATCAATGGCCGGCCATAGCCTGCTATTTCATTGCTCCCCCTCATGGAAATGTTGTACTGGTACTTTCTCTAGGTGGAGAAATGAGCCATCGTAGAGAAATCTAGGCCAAATCTCAACAAATTCAAACGTGATCCAAAGTGAAAAATTCTGGATTCGAAATAAAATCAAATGACAATATATTTTGTTGTACGGTGAGTGGGGAGACGTTTTCCGCTCGAATCTGGGAGGTCCTACGTTAAAGTATATTTAGCTATAAGGGCAACTGGCCATCTTTGTGAAAATTGTTCATGATACGTACTTGCCTCTGTCCTGAGATAAATTTCAAGTGAAGGAACAACCTCCTCGACGTTTTTTTCACTCAATAGTCAAAGGGGCTTATCTGGGTAAGAAACAGCTGTAACGTGAGGGTTTGCTTTCGAACTAGGTGGCGATTTATTGTTTTTTCGTAGTATTTTTGCAAATTCAACTTTAGGGAAACACTGAAAAATCTAAATCACACCCAGTCAGTCGGTGGATTCACTTTTTTCTCTGAGATATATACCAACATAACTCGCCCGCAACTAGGTTTTTTTTAAACTGGTTTTTCTCGAAGATGAAAATCAGTATAATATCTGTGTATTGCCAGAATTCGAATTTTTTATTTGAATGAAAATTATTCCAACCATTTATACGTGCATGTGAATATGCATTTAAATGTAACCATCATTTTCAGTTATAAAATCCAAAACAACGTACTCTCATTCAAATTCCACTGTGTAGGATGAATGGAATAAAACCTGAAGGACCATTGTGTTAGAATAAGCAATATTTTAAGGACTTGATCAGTGTTTGCGACAAACTTACGTTAAATGCGCCATCATCTGAAATTTTGCTGTGAAATACTTCTCAAACCAATGCCTGAAGTGATAATAAACAAATGGTTTTGTACTATTGTGAAAAATAGAATTCTGGAAGTTGATATTTCAGTGTTTATCGTCATATGTCTTGCCAATTGAAAATTCATTTCTATTGGACAGTAATTCAATTTTAATTACCACTAGTTGTGCAAAATCAACTATTTACGGCTGTATGAGAAATGTTTTATGTGAACCTTGCTCAATTAGACTTTACTACATTCACATGAAACACGTCGCACCTCAGGTACTTGTTCCATAAATAGATATTTTTCTGTGTATGTGCTAGCATACACAAAGCATTTCATTCAGCGACCAAGATTAGAAATGAGAAAACCTCAATTTGTTGCCTAGCAAAAACGTCAAGATTTCTCCATAAACTTGCCAAAGCACACCATAACTACCGAGTACCTATTTCAAATTATTGTTTTGCCATTTCCCCATCCTGCATGATCTTGCAGATCTCTTACAAGGAGGATAATAGCGTTTACATCACTTTCGAGTGCACTAACTCGTCCGAGAAACTGGCTCCTATAATTTCGCCCGCTGGAATTGTAGGCATTTACGGCGACAACGTGTAATCTCGCTAAATATTGTGGATCGCAGGTTGTGTGCATGTTATTACGAAACTTTTTAGACGCAATGTCGTCAATTTGAGCTTGGCTCGGATTTTAATAACAGCGCCCATTCTTTCTGATTACGGCGCCACTTTCGACTTCAAATTCGAGCCGTTTTGTTATATTTGGTAGGAGGTAGGTACAACCTTTCGTAATTCGTTTACGGTGGAGGCACATTCGCTTGGAAGTATTCATCGAGCAAGAGCCCGCTACCGCCGGACCTTCGTTATTTTATTAAAGTTGAAAGTTTCTTTGCGCATGTCTCTTACACAGATGAGAATCATCAGTGACTAAGAAGCTTGATTGAGGGTTACTTGGGTAGGTATCAGGTAGCAGAGGTTTATAAAATAGTACTGAAGTATAAAGCTCAGTTTTTTTTATTCTCTTCGGAATTATGTTAGAAATCACATCATCCATTGCCAGACACTTACTACGGTTACAAACCTCTGCCAGACACCCCTAAACTTAATTGAATTGGAATTGTACTTACCTTTGACAGTATTTGAACCGTTTTTGTGGCGCCATCTACCCTGTAATGTCGATTCTTCCCTTTTCTTGACAATGCTGACATATTTAGGACCATTGTAAGACATGGTAAGACCATTGGTAAGACACAATGGTAAGACAAAGTTAACTTTTCTGAAGGGTGAAAGAGGTGCAGATATCTATTTTTCAATTTGACACAATGGTTTGATTGAAATGTTGACAGAAAGCTGAGGAAGCAGTTTTGACAGTGAAAGTTTATACGGAAAATGAAAGTTTGAGCCTGAAAATAGTCATAAAAATTTGAATGATAATAATAATAATAAACGTCTTTATCATTTTCATAAAGTTTCAGTTGCAGGTACGAGTGATACAGATATTTTTGAAAATAAAAGGCGAAGTTTTTTCAGCTGTACCTCAAGGCACAACAAAAAATATTCTTCCACTTAACCCATAACAAAGCTTGTATAATTCATTATGATTAGTATATATTACGTAAAATAAGTATGAACTTTATATATTGAACTGAAGTATAAAAACAAAATTGAGTATTTTCCTCCATTAAACAATTTACAGAAAAGATAGCCGAGCCAGAGATGATATTCGATGCGAGACCATGAGCGGATAACATATTGCATTACTGTTAGGTCTGATTGTCCAATAAATATTTCTTAAGTATTTTTTTAAATTTAGAAATCTCATGAACCTTAAACTCGGATGGAATTGCGATATTGATGAAATATTCCACTCCTGTTTCTGAATTAATTGCCATCTTCTGGCATTATGTAGAAGTATTCAAGAAAATGTACAACTGAAGCTACGACATCCGTGATAAAGATGTAAGAAAACATTTAACTCGGAAAATGATCTCTACTGCCTGTTTCCTGCCCAGGTAACCAACATGTAAGCTCCATTGTCGCAGATAGTTCTTAGCCCTGTTGGGGACATGAGCAGATAAACTTTTAGCTTTTATAAGGAAAGTCTGGCAGTTGTGTGCTCTTGGGCTATCAGCTGGGATGTCTGTCAGTTCGTGGTTTCCAGATATATTTCAATCTTTCGGTTTGGATTTTTCATTTACATGTACGTGAAGTTTCATTCTGTAGTCGTTATGATAAGAACTGAAATATTCTACTATTATTTTTTCACGCAGAGGAGGTTTTCGTATCCACAAAGGAAACGTAATGAATGAAAATGCATTTTGAATGGATGGGAAGCTATGAAGGCAATTAAAACAACAATATTAATGTAAGATGAAAACAACACTGAAAGTTACTTTCAAAAAGTTGAAGTGGATTGATACATGAATTCAATCGAAGGAAAACGTTCTCAATCAAGAACTCAAGAATATGATAATCTAAAAACTTCATACAATTAAATCATGCAGTAAGCAGTATTGATAATATAGAATAACCCTCAGTAAGAACTACTAGTACATATAGCCAAGCGCGTCCATACGATTACTAAATTTCATCTCCGACTGTAAATTTTATGAAGTTTGTTTCGATAAATGGTATCTTTTATCCCAAAGGCTAGGGAAGGGGCCCTCCCGCCCATGTTCCCTCCTGTCCGTAAGTATGGGTGCCCATGAGTACAGCCTGTTTGTAAGTGAAAGCATGTGCAAGAGCAGAAATTCTTTAATGCATGGAAATGTGATCGTTGATTGTATAGGTTAATTTGCGGTATTTTTTTCAGTTCTATAAATCGACTCATGACAGGACATATTTTCTTCAATCCCCGCCTTGATTAAATTAATATTCATTCTATTATACTGCTCATTCGATGAAAGAAAGTTACATCCTACATTTCCTACTATTGCCACACGCTACTTCCCACATTCGACGATATTAACACATTAGAGTGTTTTTCTATAACATAGACACCTGTTCCGATTACTTCTGATCGGTTAATGCTAATTTGTTATTAATTATACTTTCAGATCGTTCCGATCTCATGAATATGGTCTGTCGAACCGTGAATCATATTTGTATGATACGAGGGTTCGGCTAAATTTTCTTCGGTCCTCCGTCCGGATACAACAGAAATGATTCATTTTACACACCCCTTCTGGCAATAAATACCAACACTTTCTGTCTGCTTCAGCCACAACTATGGGAATTGAGTGAGATTGTTCCGTGGTTCATGTTTTGAAAATACTTCCTTTTTCTGGTGTCACACGGTGTTCTTGCGACCTGAAATAATTATTCACCCACCCAGAGCTAGAATGCACAGAATCAAAGGAGTTTCCCAGACTAGGAAGTGTCACAGGTCTTCCGTATTTGACCCTAATATATCTTTGAGACATATATATTTTTTATTCCAGATATCCCTACAGGGCTCGGGTCTTGCAAAATAGAGCTTGACACTCGCGGCTGCTATATTGCAGTAATATCCAATCTCGAATTCTTCGAATGGGATGCTATACAAAATCTTTTATACCAGATTCGCGTTTCAGCAGTTTTTATCCTGGTTATTTTGTATTATCGACTTCGCATCGTTGCTTCATGTTACTTTTAGGTATTGTACAGAAAGGTTCCTGTTCTAAGGAAATTATACAAGATGTTATTTTGTATGAACCTCTATTTCTCTTTCGTTTTGATTGGTTATTTCGTTTATTTGAGACAATTGTCTGGGAGTTAGATTTCTGTTCCTAGTCTGTTCAAACCGACAAGTTTTTAACATCATATTTTGAAGTTCTGATGGGTATCCTGATACCGGGCGTGTTTGAAGGTGGGGATAATTACAAAGTTAGTGGGTTGAATAAGTTCTTCATACTCCTGCTCTACCCGCGCTGTTGTTAGTGTTAAGACCTGAAATGCGCCTTACTTTATGCTAATGCAGCCAACAAAATTTCAACGCGCTGAAATCACAGAACTCCGGCTACTAAAACCCTTTGATGTGTCGAAAGAATCGAATCCAAACTTATAGCTTAATCTTGGTCTTAACAATGCCACAACTGTTGGCCACATATATGCGATGCCATAGTTAAAGCCTTTATTAAAGTTTTACGACACAGGTTAAGTAAAAGCATTACAGACATGTGTAATGATTGGATGGGATACTTCTTTGATTTGATAATTGTTGGTTGTTTTTTCTTCTGTGTCATACCATATTTTTTTCTGAAGACATAAGTTTTGCCGTTGTACCGCCTTTGTAATTATGAAAATGTTATCTGGGTTACTCAAAGAGTTATAGCCTCTGATGAATAACATCATGCAAATCATATCGAATATGAAGTGATGTTTTTAACGAAACTTAATTTGTTTTGTTTTATCAATCAGAGAAAAGCTATTGAGATTACATTGGTTCTGTCAGTATTTTTTGAGTTTGCTTGATGGAAGGAAACACGTCTTTGAAAAATTTACCCTCGTATAGCATATAGTGTGTCAGATCTAATGAATAAACCATATCTGATTGAAATTCAGATAGCCATACCAGTTTCAATCATTCATTAGAACAAAACTAGCCGACTTTCCGCTCTTTTTTGGATAGATAGCTTATCCTATCTAATCGCACATCTCGTAGGCGTTTTCAAGGTTCTCATTGATTATTTTCAGTCTATTCAATGAAAGAAGTTGCATAACATTTTGACTGGGTGTGAAATATCTCATTTACGAGCAATAAAGCTGACGCACGATAAATAATATTCAAAAGGAATTCCTCTTAGTAGATGACAATGAAACTTTTTGTGTAAAAATGAAAACTTCCAAAAGACCAATTTCCTTATCATTTGCACTCCACTCCCGTACCTTTCTCTACCAAAGTAAGCATCTTCGGGACAAGATTATTGAAATTTCTTATTGCATTTAATTATTGACTTATTGAATTATTAACAGTTGCAACTGTTAGTTTTCCCGTAGTAGATATTTTTAGTGTTATGAATTCCACGGAACAATTTGTAAATGAAAAAAGACCTTCATCTTCAAAATAAGATTCGGAAATTGTCATTCTTGTTCAGGTGTCAACATTCTTTATGTTTTCTGATTTATACTAGGTTTAGTGTATATCGATTGGAGAGTTGATTTACTGGCTTCTACTTCTTCTGTAAGATGTTGGTATACTCTCGAAGTTCAGATGTTTCCTCTATACATCACATCATTGAACGGAGATGAAATTAAACTATCGAATCCAGATTTCAACGTAAACTACTTGTAAATAAAATTGGTCTGCTTATTTCTATACCTACCACGACTATTTTATTCAGTGATTACTGAATCTCGATAATATACATGCTGCATTGTGTATTGTAATCTATGGTGATGAGGATGTGTTTACCGTTTCTTCATCATCAAAGTTATTTGGTTCTTTCCTAATTTGGCGTTATCTTGTAATTAGTTAACACTAACAAGAAGCACATATTTATCTCCTAAACGAATCTGTTGACTCGAGACAAGTGAAAGCAGTTACAAAACAACCTTTTCGTATTAGTGTCTCGTGGTGACCGGAAACCATGCAATCGCTTGAAGATGAGCTTAGGAGATAGCGTTTAGCTTCTTGTTACCTTTAAAACAAACAGCTGACGTTTCTATTGACTCGATATCGAAGGTACGATAAAGATAACAGTAGAAAAACTTTCTAGTATCAGTTCCAATCCGAGAAGGTACAGAGATAATCTTTAGTTACATGCATTCCAGACTGTTCGGTCAGGAAGTTTCGATTGCCTAATACGATTTGTTGGCTTTACTAATGATTTTTTTATTATATTTGTGTTTTTCACATCGAAGAAAGATGAATCAACTTGTGTTTTTCACATCGAAGAAAGATGAATCAACTGTTCCACTATAACTTCCTCATTATTTCATCAGTATCATAGGCGGCACTTCGAGCTAAAAATCAACTACTACTCGGATTAGTTTTCACGCAGGTCATTGAAATGACGTCCAGGTGAACTGCTGTACAAAAAGGTCTCACTGACCACATAATTTAAAATATCTTCCGATTGGTCATTTATCGGGATACGACCAGTTTCATTCTATTCAGAAAACATTGGTATGGCATAAATACCCCGAGAAACAACTGATGAACAGTGAACTAACTAGTAAGTGATGCTTGAAGGATTTGTTTTCCCGATAGGTATATCAAGTGAGAGGTGTAAAGGTGAAAACTTATCATAAACATACATTACTTCAACACCAAACTGATATCACTCATTCTCGACGCGCGTTTTGCTTACAGAGTTAGCATCTTCAGGCAAAGAAAATTGATATAATTGAAATATCAAGTTATCACGAAGGTACTTTCCTTTGGGGAAACGGTTTGAATACAATATGAAAAATAAAAAATCTAGGAAATATCATTTATGGTTGATATCCCAATTTGCTCTTATTTCTATATTTGTCAGTCTACAGAAATCATCGATTGTCAATACAATTTTCGTTTACAGAAGATTTGTCATCCGTTTTGATTTCGGGGACCTACAGTTCGTGAAGTGAAAAAAGCGACTGAAATATCATCTTCATTTTGTGAAGCAAATAATATTGAAATTTTTCAATTCAAGCATTTTCAAGATCTCTCATTAGAGTTATCATCTTATATCATAAGACCTGTCGAACCTCTCTTTCTCAGGGATCTTTTTCAATAGAACAGCTGAACTTTGGATTTCCTTAACGAGATAGGTTTTTCCTGAGGCATACAACTTCAAAAATCCAAAGTGAATGTCAATTCGTATCTCCAGTCACTTAATTCACGCGGTGTTCTTTGAACATTACAGGGTTTCCCTGTCGTGTGAATCTGCACATATGAAAAAACTTTTTTCACCTGATAGGAAAAGTACATTTCACAAAAAGTCACGGAAATACTCCCCAATGTTTACACAGAACGAATAATCCTCCAATTCTCGGAACATCCGGATTTCTGTAAGAGCAGCATCTCGGCTAGGGTGGCTCTATTAAAAAACAAAGGCGCAACGCTTTTCGATTAAATTATTAATTGGGGCGCTTAAGGGATAAAGAAAACTCTCACAAAAACAATCGACCAGATTGCGGCCGAAGACGCAAAAAAAAGAATTGATAAAGCTTCCAGATACGTCCTTATCACGAAAGACCCTCTTTATCCCATACCGTCATGCCGCTATATAATCGAGAGATGGACTGGTGGTGCGGCAATTTCAACCCTCATCACTGTCGCATAAGGGCGAATTTCGAAATCTCACGAGTGTGTGCTCGGTCTTCTTCCTTCGACACGGAGTTTGTTGCTCAGTAGCTGGTATTGGGTTCCACTAGGGATTAGTGACTTACACAAGTGTTTCGCTTCTTTGTCCTGACGCGAGGTGATTAAAAAGCCAAGAATTCGTCGTATTTTGCGCTAATGAGTTCTATTCGGCCACAGGATTTGGTGGTGGATTGAGATAAGTCGGTCGATGTAGCTAGAAATGCGCCATTCAGTGAGCAATACAAAATCCGAAAAGGCACTACTGGAATTGCTAGGCGATTGAATATCTCAGGGTTCACCAAAGGAGTTTGTAGAGTATGATATATCAGGAACTTTTACAAACTGCGTTGGGATATAACGAGCGTTGAAGTTTCAAAATAACTATTCGCGCACTTTAATGAAAAAAATACTGATTTTTTCGAACCTTCACAGGTATGACAGTGTTCTTGTTGAGGTGTGGTTATCCAGGTCCTTCGAAACCAGCGGCGTTTGAATGGAGTCTGACTCGGAGTCTGATTATCTACACCATTGCTTGAATATTCAGACTAATCGCTGTTTGAAAGTCTTCATTTTGTGGTGGATGAATTTCCTCTTATAGTTTCTTTTTGTTTCTCAACCTACCACAATCCGGAAAAATAGGAATTAATATTAGAATCTATACAAGTGTAGAAGGGAAGATTTTAATCTTTTCCTAGAAGTTGCTGCGATGATTCAAAAATAGGTAATTCTGCATGGAACACGTTCAATTAGTCGGCAACTTTTCGTATATATCAAATTTGCCTATCAAAAAAATACAAGAACTAATGTTTATCAAAATACTTATCGTCGGCCGCTTTCGTTTTAAAAACGTTTTGAAACTTTCACAAATATTCTTTTCTAGTTTAGTTTTCATGTTCGCTTCTAGTAATCGTCAGTAAACGTCAACGATATGTATATTGATGAATATTAGTTTTTGTATTTTTTTGATAGTCAAATTTGAGGTATACAAAAAGTTGCTGACTATTTTCCATTCAGAAAGAACTATTTTTGAATTATTGCAGCAACTTCTCGGGGTAGATTGAAAATCCGCCCTTTTACACTTGTGTAGAGATTCCAATATGAATTCCTTATTTTTCATATTGTACTAATGAGTTATCTACCAGATTCCCCTTTCTCGAAGAATTCCATATTCATGCCCTAAAAGGGGGAATTTCCCATTCCAATGAGCAAGAATTTCAACTTTGACAACCTAGTCTGAAGATTTCACGTTTTATTGACCATATAGGTTATTATACGTCTTATCGGAATGTGTGAAAACTTTTTGACGGAAATCAATTGAGTATTTCGATTTATTCTCTTGGCGATGCTAATGAAATGCGGTCCTGCAGTGGGACTCTGATGAATAGAAATGTATCATAGAATCGAAAAATGACGTCAAAATGACGTCAGAATCAAAATTTCTGTACTCTGATTCCTATCCTATAAACGCTTCGATACGAAAATATTCATCCAATTGGACTCTGATGAATAGACCTATTCACACTTTCGTGTCGAAGCGTTTCAAGAATAGGAATCAGAGTACCGAAATTTCGATTCTGACGTCATTTTTCGATTCTATGATACATTTCTATTCATCAGAGTCCCACCACTGTGCGTGGGTTTTCAATTTGTAGTTAGATAATTGATCTCTGCATGTTGGAGGTTGTTGATATTTCCTCTTGCCTAATAAGAATGAAGGTGTCCATAAAATATGAATACAGAAGAATCTCCAGAATGGGAAAAGTTCACAGTGGACATTGAAGCCATATCAATAACATCATTAAATTCAGAAAATATCAAGCTCTCAGAACTTGCCCTGTCGAAATGATCCATTTGGAAACTGTCGAATTTATTCAGAAGTGTAATATTTGGGAATGAACCGATGTATTTTCAACAATTATAGTTGATTTTATATGCATCAATTAAGTTGAAAAAATGACGTGTTCGAAGGTTGGGAAACATAGTATACGATTTTTATATCAGTTGAAATAAACGTACATTTTCCTTCGTATCACTCCTGTTGAAACTTTATTTCCTGAACAGTGTCACTCTTTTTATTTCCATAAAGGTCATTCATTGATACAAATTCTAAAGAAGGCCATTATCAAAAAACTCCCGGCACATTCATGCATCGAGTGCAGGCCCACTTATGATCTCTCATTTGGGAAATACCAACAATAGTTTATACTTCAGAATTGTGAAAAAAAAGAGAGAGAGTTATTTGCTATGAAGCAAGATGATATATATATTTATATACGATGTATATAGGAGAGCACAAGATGGAATGGACGAAAGGACAGAGCAGAAAAATTATTATTGCAGTATTCATCAGGTCCGAATTCGATAGATATTTGTATTCAGAGACTGTTCTTTTCCTTCCTTTATGTCAACATATTTCATCTATATCTATATATCTATCATCTAACAAGTTTTGATTCAAAATATCACTATCGTGCATCATCGAGAAACTTAAGACAGATATCTGGAGTATCACAATTGTTTCAAATTGAAAAAATCCGCTATTAACGATTTCCTCAAGTTCCAGGACTCTCGTGCATTGAATGCAGTTTCACTTGAGCGAACATCTAATGATTTTTTCGGCGCAGAAAGAGGAAAGCCCCCTGAAAATCCCACAAAGCGTTACCAGACACATTCATATCTACGCCGAGCTCTCTGCCCGCAATCCCACTTCTGAAATCCGCTTTCTCGACCCCGGCGAAAGACCTTCCGGCGCAGTGAGCCGATTATTTTGTTTGATTTGGCGTAAATGCCGATGCATTTCTGGTCGGGGTGGAAGGCTTTCTTTCCGAAAATATCGCATGCTCGCTCCTTATGTTTCAGACCTGCTTCTGACGCAAACTCAATGGCGACGCGATTACTTAGGTATTTATTGCCGCGATATTTCACGAGATGTCAAATAATTCGGGCGTTAATCATTTTTATGGGAGCCGAGTAAGTACTTCGAATGTTGTACCTTGTTGGTTTTGGGGCATTCGCGTGCACTCGAAGACGGTAATGCTGTTTGACTGAAATTTCGGGTATTCATGAGGGAAATTAATGGCTTTCGTGGATCATAAGAGAAACTCAACTGATACTGTAATTTTTTTTCAATAACGTACGATTGTCTTTATAAATAATATGAGTAGAATGGATAGAGTTTTTCTTCATATTACCGTGTTTTGAAGCACACAATTTTCGTTTGAAAAATCTTTTTTGCCATTCATTTGCAATCATATTGTTTCTGATTGGTTGAATGCAGAATGTTTCATTTTTTTTTTCAAGTATATATATTTACAAAGAGTAATCGGCGTATGCAAAATTATTTCATAACTAAGTGACTTGTAAATGGGGAAATTGATTTTTCATTGTAATTATTCTTTTGTCAGATCTGCAAATGCGCTTATCAAGCAGAAGACCGCAGGGTTCAGTTCTCCCCCGGACCATCGTGGTGGGATTCATATGTTGAAATAAGGCCTCGTTAATCAATTACTCCCACGAGTTTCGAATTCTGAGGGTTGACGTGAGCTGGTTAACGAAAGAAAAAGTGTCCTCATATTTCCTTCATGTGTAATATATGGACGCACGTGATTGTTCATAATTTGGCAACACCAGTTTATCGATTATCAAACACTGGTTCTGGCGCGTGCAGTATTTTTGATTTTTAGCGTCAAATTTGGATGAACTTCGAGTGAAAGTACAATTTTATTGCATGTACAATTTTTATTCAGTAGAAACAACTGCATATATAGTTGTTATAGAAGTATAAGGGTTTTATTGGCATTTGGCGAGACAAGGCATATCAAAACTCGAAAAGGTCAATCAGTTATCTATCCAACGTAACAGTTGAGGAAGTTGAACTGATTGATACATTCAAAAAACTTCGTGCCCTGTGCAAAAAATGTACCTATACTTTATGCACTTCTTTTACCGAATATTTCCCTCATATATAAAATGTCCCACAAGAGCAATGCAATTATCGAAAACTTACAGCGGTAATTGCATTGTATCAAGTCACCATAACAACACATTCGAAACCGTATCGCTAGACGTCAGTAAAAAACACAAATAAATGTCAGATAGACTTCAAAAATAGAAAAACATTTCGCGTTCAGGTGAGTACATACAATCTATAGAGGAAAGTATAAATGAACAAAAAATAACATTTCCTTGAGAATTTCTTTATTCGTGAAACATTCCAATGAATTACATTCGTGCATAAAAATGACCAGATAATTTCGCATTCAAGCGTGATATCTTTTACAAATTTCATTCCGTTATTTTCATATTTTGTACAAGAGCCCTCGTCCTTCGGACTCGGACACTTTCGCCAAAATATGAAAATAAACTAGCAATTTTTAGATATCACGCTTTCTTGCAAAATTATCGGTGATTTTTATACACTAGTGCAATTATAACCGATAAGTACTTTTCAGGCATTCCTGATAATATAAACTGTATCCTGGACTCACCAAAAAAGTGATTGACAATGTTTATTGAAACAAGTTCCAGGTACAATATTGATGATTTTCTTGTGGAATCGTGAGATTTTTCTTCATAGACAATTTAAATGCTTAGTTTAGCTATTCGAAGCCTGATTTCGAAATAGTCCCATCAACCAATGATGGCAGTTGAAGTTTCATACAAATCAGCTTCTTCATTGAATCCAATTATTGTGTTTTCCTCGAACATCAAATATCAGTTCGTTCGCTTCCGCTCTAACCAACAGGAATGTGTTATAACCATAAAATGCCCTCACTTCATAATGTGAAATACCAGTTTATTAATTATGTAAATAAGTGTTCGTGAAGTATAAAAGACCTCAAACCGCAGATACCTCACAGTAAAGTCAACAACGCAAACAGCAAATTACCAAACAATAGTGGTATGTCATAGATTACCTAATCTTCTTCAAGAATGAATAACCTACTGTAAATTCGTATATCGCCGCCCAGATGTCAAAAACCTCGTATCTCAAATATACGATACGAGGTTTTCACATCTGCATTTTATGGGGTGGGACATACGAAGAATTTCAATTCAGCATAATGCTGGCGTTTTTTTATCCCGTTGAATTGCGGGGTGTTTACATTTATGAGAAATATATTCGTAGCCACAATAAAACTCATAACTCAAAATCAATGAATTTTGAGATACGAGGTTTTGACATCTAGGCGACAACGGCAATATTTTAGCCAAATTTACTTCAATTTTGAAATGTACTTCGATGTACTTCGAGCTATCAGTCGAAATAATTTTATCTCTCTCTTTGTTTTTCTCTGCTTACGTGCACAATTGCTTTCACAAGAGAAAGATGCTGAAATCATGCCATTAACTTGTAAGGTATTGAATGCACGTCTGAAAATATCGTTGTAACAACATCCACTGAATCATCTGTGCGGACACCTCAGATAACATTAATGAAACAGGCTCAAATATTGAGGTTATGGAATGCTTTCATTCTCTGAATCGTCTGATTGTCGCAGGGCAACACAATTCAGAGATTCGAGAGTTCCTACACTAATTATTATCACGAATTTGTTACCTAATTTCAAACGACTATCAGTCGAATCATTCAATTCCGAGTTCAATTCCATTAAAGTTGAATCTTTTCATCTATGATGAGTTGCTTTTCTGAATATAATCTTTATTTGCAACTCTCACTTGTCTTTTATTGAAAAGCCTTTTTCCTACAGTCAAAATGACACATATCGCATTCTCTACTCTCATTGAAGGTGACCTTTATTCTCACTAGTGCGGAAAGTACTTTCCGCACGGCTGTCAATAAGCCGCCACACCCATGAATCCTGTAAGATTTTCAGATGCAATTATTAATTGCTCCTGCCTTTTTGTTATTATTTGTATAAAAACTGGAGTGATAGGTAACTAATTATTCAAAAAATATAAGGAAAAGAAAAAGTACTGACACAAAAAACTTGAGATGAGTCAGGCAACTCAATATACTAATTGTGTATTGACAGTTCACACAACAATAATGAACATTCAACAGTTATATAAATTATCAAGTATTTATCACAAAAATAATTACATTGAAGCAACGATTCTGGCCGACGCCATTAAATCTATATTCATCAATAGTCAATTGCAAGTACCCCTCTATAGACTGTCAGCTGTCAGGTTGCTGGTCAGGTGTAGTCATATTGTAGCATATATCACATATATACGATGTAATATTCACATATTGTTCAAAAAACTAGGTGTTAGAATATAATAGAATAATCAACTCGTGTTTTCGTTTAAATTGTATAACGAAAATGAATAGACGAAAATAGACAGCAATAAAATTTAGGTGTTACGTTTAGTTTAAGAATTTGGAATCATGTACTTCTTTTTTGTTGTTCTTGCTAAAAGCAGATACTCCTTTCGATCTTCGAGAAAACTTTTATATTATGTTGTTATCTGGTTCTGAATAGGAAAAAACAAAAATTGATTCAAATCATGACTTTGATTTTAAAAATCAAGTGATTTAAATCATGATTTTAATCGTGATTTTAATCACTTGATTTTAATCAGTCCAATCCTGCATACTTGTAAACTGGTGTACACCAGTCGACTGCGTCTCACCTTCCGATCCTGCATAAAACTAACTCATCAATGAACGTCAATTAATTCAGACACAATAACGCTGTACCGCCGCGGCGGCAGCGAAGGCGTCATATTTCTTAATTTAGTAGCGCCGAAACAAACCGTAACTCCGTAAGCCGCTTCCTCGTGTCGGGGATCCGTTGATCTAGTAATCCGGCTCGCTATACGCCCGCATTCCGGCCGAGATTAGAGACGGTCCGCGAGCTGGAAGGTGCTCTGTTTGACAGCTGACGTCAAACATCGTCGGCGAGTAGATCCCGCTTCTGAGGCGTCGGGGGCGTGGGAAGGATTACGGAGAGCGAGAACGCGTATGTGCAGAGCACAAAGCCTAGAAATAAAGTTTATCCACACCCGTACTCTAATAATACACTTATATGCCCACAACCCCTTTTATAATGAAATCCATTACGATACAGATTTTTCATTACGATACGATTTCCAACCCATTGGAAACCCATTATTTTTCAATCGAGCAAGATGTGCATGCTCTGCATTTGACGTTTGTCAAGTCAAAATTGGTATAGGTATTGAATTTTTGAAGAATATAGCCAAACTTCGATAATCATAACAAAATGTCTGATACCAGCGATATGGGAGAATCACCTTCGACACCTTCACTGGCAGAAATACAGTTAGAATGATTGAATTTTCCATGTGACAAATGCATGATTCATCTCTTTATTTTTTCAATCTAGTATTCTCAGCTCTCCGTAGCCGAGCGGTCTGAGGCGCTGAGAATATAATAGCTGAGTTGAACTAGTTGGAAGAGACTTGGGTTCGATTCCGGCCTCGAGTATTTTTTTTTTGATCTTCTCTTCCTTTCTCATCGTTTTATTCCTCGAAGTAATACCATTTATTACAATTTTGTAGAATTTTTCAAAGAAATTCGTTTAATTAGTATTATTGTGTGCAATACAAATACAAATATTGTTACGAAATTAATACGCTGCGACAAACACTGTTCCGCATGGTGGGGTGGGTTTTGGGAACGTTTAGTTGGTGTTGTGAAGACTCTCCTCAGAAAAGTGTTAGGAAGGGCTTCCCTGGACTATGAAGATTTGATAACATTGGTTTGCGAGTGTGAAGCTGTAGTAAATAGTAGACCAATCACTTATGTGTCTAACGATCCAGCAGATCTAGTTGCCTTGACTCCTGCTATGTTTTTAAATGATCTCGGTAATGAGTATGGTATGCCTGATTGTGATCAAATAGACAGACAGTCGCTCTGTCGTAAAATGAGACACAAACAGAAATTGAGAGATGATCTGCGTCGACGTTTTAGAAATGAGTATTTGGGAACTCTGAAAATTGCATCAAAGAAAACATCACGAAGTGTCTTCCTTGGTGAGATTGTTCTGGTAGGAAACGACAATCAGAAGCGTCTCGAGTGGTCAATGGGTCGAATCATTGAACTTTTACCTGGGAAAGATGGTGTAGTTCGTCTGGTTCGTGTTCAAACTAAGAATGGTCAAATGCTTCGACCAGTACAGAAGCTGTATCCTTTGGAATGCTTGGATCCAGATGTGTCTGTGAAATCGCGAATGAAAAATGTTGCAGAAGAATCCCAGCCGTCTCCCTATTGAAGAAGATGATAGAGCGGGAGTGAGTTCAAGAAGCAGAGTATCCGATCATGATAGTGTTCTGCAAGATAATTCGGGCGAATCGGGAGTGTCAAAAAGCAGAGTACCCGATTCCGTTTTGAAAACGCGTAGTGGTAGAATTTCGAAAAAACCTACCAGATTTATTACTTGATATGTGAGAAATATCATTACGAATAATAATATTTCTCAGGTGGGAGAATGTTACGAAATCTATTTTGAAATTTTGTACCAAACCACCCTGTATTTTCTTTCAAATGTAAAAACTATTTTTCTATTGTCTATCAAGACAGATTTGTCAATTTTGTTACGAATGTTCTAACGTCAATAAAAAGTAAAAAAGTTCTGTCGAAAAATCGAATTATTGTTGGGGTTTGCAGTGATCGCTGAGCGAACAGTAGTACACTTTTGACAATTTCCATTGAACCAAGGGAACCGGAGTTAAACGGGTAGTTTTCTCTTCTGGACTCTACAAATATAAATATAATATATGTAGTTCTTCACTATTTATCGGGTGTAGATAAAATAGCGTATGCAACTCTCATGTAATGGTTATAACATGATTGTTGCATAATATACTATTTTCTACTCCCAGCCGTGAATATGCTGGTTTCTTTATAGTTCACCAAACGGATACGTAGGCGATTCCAGTCAACTGAATCGTTATTATTTCATAGCCATACAAGGTATGATATGAATTCCACCAATCACAGAGAACGAATTACTTGGTCACCAGAGACAACCTTGTAGAAACGTCACAATTCTGATCTGTCTACCTACACACACGAAATCCAAGTTGTTTCATTTAGGCATAAATAAATGTTGTTATATCTAAAATAACTTCTATTTTATTGAGCAAAGTTTTAATTGTCACAATTGTTTTTTTTTGTGGAACTGAAGGACTCTCGTCTACTCTTCAAACTAATTATCAACTGAAATTATATATTCTCAGGCAAGCAGAGCTGGTACAGCGTTGGCACTCTGAGGCGATCCGCTTTATAGTCGTGGTTTCGAGTATCACCAGAACCGACTTTTTTCTGGCCCTCTTTTGATTTGACATTACAAATTTATTTTGCATCGTTCAATATGGAATTTAAGAGTTTTATTAAGTTTTTTACAAATATCGAAAGAACTGGATCTGGAATTGATTAACAATATGATACTTGACAAAATAGTTAAGGCTTTCGCGGCCGAGGTTTTCAGTATCACTACTTTTATTCGGGTTTGGAGGCAGTCGTTTTTTGGGATTTCTTCCTGACGTTTCGCTGGCTCGAGTGGCTAGCTTCTTCAGAGGCTCATTCATCTTGAAATTCACTCCGATGACTGGAGATTTTTTCTTCGCAAGTTGTATTTATGCCGATTCAGGTAGTTTTCGGTGCTAATTATTCCATTCGGATTAGGGGAATTGTCATTAATATTGTTTCTCCTCTAATTTTTATTTTCTGTTGGGGATACAATCGAAACCAATTAAGGAATGGATCGAGAATGTATGAAATTGGTCCCAGCTTCTTTCAAAATGTTATCACGTGAGATGAAGGATATGAAAGCTCAGACCTGAATTGTGAAGATTATCCTGGTTTTTGTTTGTCTGTTTCAAGAACCTCAATCCCAAAAATATGTGAGAATCGAATCTAGAACCCGTTCCAACATAACTGAAATAATCTTCTTGAAAATTGAATGGAACTCCCTATGTTTTCTTACCACTTATATTTTGTAACTGAAATTGTTGCAGTTACGTCCTGCTACACGGACATTATCAAACAAATATTCACGGAACTGTATTAACGAAAGTTACTAATATAAGTGGTATAAAAACATGGGAAGTTTGATTTTTCAATTTTCATAATTATCTCCTACCACGACTATACTTCCATCAATTTATTATATTATTAATTTCCTGATATTTTATATTTTTTTCGGGTTTTGTGGTCAACTGCCTTACTGTGCAATGAGAAAAACTCACATTCACATTGTTACCGTTAGCAATGTATTTGAAAAGTTAATCATCTTTGTTTGAAATGGTGAATCTGAGTGAACTCTCACCTCAGCGGTCTGTATAGCTTACACTATATACTAAACGGAATGAATGCATCCACTTATCACTTTCACTGCAAAATATTTCACTTCCTCTTCTTGTGTATAATATTTCATACATCGAGATAATAAACACATCTTTCTATTTTATCAGATGCTCAAATGCAAGCAGTGTCTTCTCTTTCGCCTGTACTTTCTTGCATCAAAAGACCGCCATCGTCATAAATATTTATTCAGTCTTCGATATACATATTTTGTTTCGTGTAATTTTCAGTACGACTCCTCTGCACAAAGCTCGCTTTATTCCCATCACAGTTCACAGACACCTAAGTAACCCTTTGACAGCTGCTCGAGTGTTCCACTTATTTTTCTGCATCCACCGGAAAATGTTGTAACGCTTTATTCAACAGCTTTTTTAGGTTCTTTCACAGCGAGCTCCTTGTTCGAATATTTGCGACGATCCAATGTGCGATAACAGTCACGGATTCCTCGAGGCTTAAAATTCGACGGGAATATTTTCTGACATAACAAACTGTGACCTAAAAAAAGATTTTTCTTGTTGGCTTGGATACGATGGGAATGAATTAAAGAACTATTGTGAAAAGTGATGCATCCATTAGAGCACTAGATTTCATTATCTTGAAAGCGATCACTCAGTTTGAATTTGTGGCTGCTGTTTTTAAAATTCGAAAAGGCTCGAGATTGGTAGGTTTTGTCTTATGTTTAATGATTTCAACTCAATTAGAAACTCGAGAATTTTTGTTGAGCGAAGTTTGATGAATGCTTTTTTCTCCAGATGCAAAACTTATGTGAAATGAGTGAAATCAATTTTTTTACTAACACAATTTGCTTTATTTGTTGCATTTCATTCATAGATGATTCGGAGTCATTCGCAAAAAGGACGAAAACTAAAGCAGCTGCTATCCTGCCTATATGGCGACAAGGACACTGATTCACACGCTTTTTTGTTCAATTTGTTACCAAGCATACCAACCTTGAATCAAATAGAAAATTTCTTCAGAAATAAAACAAAAATGGAAATAGTTCTCACTCACCAGAATTGATATTTCATTCAAGCCCAGAGAAGATCTTGTTTCCCTCAGAGAAAAAAAACACTTGAGTTCTTGGGCAAATGTATGAATTAATATAAAACACTTAATACACCAAACATCTCCTAAGCAACTGTTCTAAATAATCTTTCTTTTTTTTGTGAAAGAATCAAACGACTGAGAGAATGATATATACCTATCAAACAAAGAATAATTGTAGATTTTTTTGAACTGCTCTCATGAAAGTTTTGTATTTTTTCCATTTTGAGAAGTAGCCAAATGATTTCAACTTTTTCCGCAACCTCCGGAGTGAAATGAATTTTCTGACAATTCCCACAATAACTGGTACCGCAAAGTGAAAAAAGTCCCAATTTTCAATAAAAAAACTGAATGTTGTCGAGTTATTTGGTATAGAATGAGATGACAGCTGCGTCGAGAGCACGGATTTCTTCGTGAAATTCAACTTTGTTTCAGGTATTTTACTTTAAAATATAGAATTGTTTGGTTGCATTTTCCAATTTTTGATAATATCGATATAAGAATGAACTGAAATCAATTTTCTGGATTTTCTCTCTTCGAAAAAGGAAAAACTTCAATTTCTCATAATATTAGTTTCAGGAAAAACTGGTATATTTGCCCGATAAGTACCTGCAATATTTCAAAGAAGCTGAATTTACAGAAATTTTTTTTTGAATATGGAATTCAAATCAAAAAATATATAAAAAAATTGGATATACTTCCCCTTGAAGACGTTTCAAAAGCTGCTTCCTTTTTCCAAAACTCTTTGAAAATTTGTATTGAGATTGGATTTTTGGTGAGTAGTGTCAAAAAGTGACACTTAAAATTGTTCTAGAAAAAAAAAATTGTTCTAAAATTGTTCGTTTTTCTTTAACCAGCTGACGAACGTCAACCCTCAGGAGTCGAAACTTGTGCGAGCAATGGATCAACGAGGCCTTACCTTTTAACGTGCGATTACCCAGCACGGTGGCCCGGCGAGGATTCGAACCCCGGCCTTCCGCGTGATAGGCAGATATAAAATGAAAATAAAATTAAATAAAAATAAAAATAGTTTATTTCGTCCTTTTCTGCTTACATCTCTAGATAATTACAACAAATATATATAGTGTATAAAACAGCACAATGTAAATACATAAAGGTATAAATAAAACACAATATGACACTACACACGTACTATCTACACAAACAGGACACATTAAAAACGGGACCTGGAGCAGGAAGTGTATCCACAGGCCATCCCCCACCCTTACGGGTGTTGGATGGTCCGCTTCTACCCTCGTACAGAAGCACAGACACGACGGAATCGGTTAGGCATCTGCACCCACGATGTTATGTGATGCTCTGATATGTGTTGGTCTTATCTTTAATCTCTCAGAGGTGAAACCGCATCTCCTGCCCAAAGGCTTATATGCAGGTTGCATGTCGATTGATAAAATAATTAAGCAAATATGGCTTCTATTTGCGTGCTACTGATGTCTCGATAGAATGTGCCGGAAAAACTTCGAAAAAAAACGGCTATAAACAATTCTCATCCCCGTGGGGGATGTCTAGGCCAAAGGAGTTTATTCCACTTCACGAAAAATGTCGAGAGCCTCATAGATCAGCCCATGTTTCAGGTGCTGACCATGATGCTCCCTGATGCCGGTGATACCCCTTGTTAGAGGGCTTTTCGGGAGGAAAAACTTATAGAACTTATTAGACAGCCTTCTTATGTGATCTGTGACTGTCTCTAGTTCTGTCATATCTCGCAACTCCTCGAGTCGAATGTATCTATCACTGTTCGTGATGATACGAAGTACCTTGTTCTGCATTCTCTCTAGTCTCATCAGTGGAGTCTTTTTGAGACTGCAGAACACTGGACAGGCGTACAACATCGCTGGCCTGATGACCTGTTTATAAATCAACAGCTTGTTGTCCACGCTTAGATTGGAATTCCGTGCAATGAGGGGGTAGTTGCGTTTTATCGCTGCTCCCGCCCTCTGGATTGCCAAGCTAAGGTGCCTATGAAAGTTAAGGCGCCTGTCCAAGGTTACCCCCAGGTATTTCACGCTTTCCTGCGTATCAACCCGTCTGTCTCTGACTCTCAACTTTTCGAAGATTTTCACGTTTGTGAACTTCCTCGAAAAGTTGATCGCCTCCGTCTTTTGCGGATTTAGACAGATCTTGTTCTTCTCTAGATACGGCACGATTAACCGATCCAAGTGGGTCTGAACTTGTTTGTTCGCGACCTCACTAGAAAAGGAATGCGCATGCGTGATAGGCAGATATGCTAAGCACTACACTACCGATACCACTGACATGACTAATCCATTAATAGCCATACCAAGAGTTGAACTTGACACAACCTACTTCCAATTCAATCTTTTCAGTTCAACTTCCCTTTTCAAATAACATTCAACAACTGAATAGAAGGGTATGAGAATATCGTATGACTTTGACATCAAAGTCGTTTTTTTCATAGTTATTTCTATGGCTTTCTTGGCTCCATTTGACTTTTGTGATTTTTTTTTATTTGGATCATTTCAATAGTAATTCCTTTTCCTTTTTGATTTCTTTTTATTTTCAGTCAATATTACATTTTTTCCACGTAATCACAAAATAATTTAATTCCATTATATTTACAACTTCAATAGAATATTTCCCTTATATATAAAATGTCCTATAAGAGCAATGCAATTATCGAAAACTTACAGCGGTAATTGCATTGTATCGAAAACTTACATCGGTAATTGCATTGTATCAAGTCACCATAACAACACATTCGAAACCGTATCGCTAGACGTCAGTTAACAACACAAATAAATGTCAGATAGACTTCAAAAATAGAAAAACATTTCGCGTTTTGGTGAGTGCTCCATACAATCTATAGAGGAAAGTATAAATGAACGAAAAATAACATTTCCTTGAGAATTTCTTCATTCGTGAAATATTCCAATGAATTACATTCGTGCATAAAAATGACCAGATAATTTTGCATTCAAGCGTGATATCTTATACAAATTGCATTCGGTTATTTTCATATTTTGTAAAAGAGCCCTTGTTCCTCGGACTCGGGCACTTTCGCCAAAATATGAAAATAAACTCTTGCAATTTTTAGATATCACGCTTTCTTGCAAAATTATCGGTAATTTGTATGCACTCGTGCAATTATAACCGATAATAGTCTTCGAATAGTCTTTCCATTAACCGACTTCATAAACATTGAATCGTTTCCCCACCTCGAAATAGATTCATTTTTGGTGGTGTTCAAACCGAAATGACTGAATAACGGTTTCGATATAGTACTCGCCAACAAATTATTTTAGATCACACCCCGAACCCGTCGACAAACCCAACTCCGCTCCTCGATCGACTCGACACATACCGCAAACTCCCACACAACCACCTGAAATCCGCAGAATAAATAATAGAAATACACGACGTGCTCCACGCCATCGTCCCTGACCAGAAATGATATCGGCAGCTTTATTTTCCACACATAAACTCTCAATGGCGCCCCCATTCAAAATCAAACAGTCCGAATGGAGAAAATAAAATATAGAAAGATATATCCTCGTACGTGGATCGGTAACAATTTCGGAGCTTAACCAGAAACGGAAACGCAGTGCGCAATGCTGATAAATGGCGCGGCGTGTGCGAATTAGCGGATGGAAAGGCTTGCACTATGAAAAATGACCGTAAAAATATATACGGTTGTTTGTCAATGGGTCAAACAGCTGTTGGAGGACGCGGTGGAGGTCTCTTTAATTAGCGATTCGAATTCAGTACTGCGAATCGGAGGTTTTCGTACGTGTTGCGACAGTTAGGAAAAGTTTTCAATGGTGGAAGCCGTGTTTGACGATGGGCAGGATATAATTAGCATTTGCAATGTTCAGTTGCAGTGCAAAACTTGAGTTTTTATTATAACATGAGATGAGATTTTTATGTGCAATGGTTATTTTTTGCGCGAGTTGCCTATTTTCTTTGTTCATTTGAAAATCAAAAGTTTCTTGATCAGCCATAGAGTTTGATGAACTCGGAAGACGTTTCAAATTGACAGAGCATTTGCAACGTTCAGTTTCAGTGCAAAAAGTGTTCATTATAACACGTGAAATAAGATTTTCCTATGCAATGGTCATTTTCTGCGCGAGTTGCCCAATATTTTCTTTGTTCATCCAGCAATCAAAAGTTTATTGAACATCTATAGAGTTTTCAGTATCACTACTTTTATTCGGGTTTGAAGGCCGTCGTTTTTTGGAATTTCTTCCTAACGTTTCGCTGGCTCGAGTGGCTAGCTTCTTCAGAGGCTCATTCATCTTGAAATTCACTCCGATGACTGGGGATTGTTTCTTCGCAAGTTGTATTTATGCCGATTCAGGTAGTTTGCGGTGCTAATTATTCCATTCGGATTCGGGGAATTGTCATTAATATTGATTACCTTGTTTACCTCATCTGGGTTCGGAGAATAATCATCATTATTATCTGAAGAACTACCTGCAGTTAATATCGATTTTCTTAAAATGGGATTCCATATTCGGTTGAGGTTGACAGCTTCTTCTTTTCTGTTGAAATTATCCGTGTGTTTGTGGATTTCTATTGCCTCCCGTACCAGTCGGCTATGGTATTCCTGGTTGGGTGCAATCAGTTTTGCATTTTCAAACAGAATCCTGTGGTTACCCTGACTAAGTACGTGTTCCGCCACAGCCGACTTGTCAGTTTGCCCTAGTCTGCAGTTTCTCTCAGGTTCCTTGAGCCTTGTTCCCATGGATCTTTTGGTGGTACCGATATATACCTTCCCGCAGGTGCACGGTATGCGATAAACCCCTGCTGCAGACAGTGGATCCCTATTATTGTCTTTATCGCATACCGTGCACCTGCGGGAAGGTATATATCGGTACCACCAAAAGATCCATGGGAATAAGGCTAAAGGAACCTGAGAGAAACTGCAGACTAGGGCAAACTGACAAGTCGGCTGTGGCGGAACACGCACTTAGTGAGGGTAACCACAGGATTTTGTTTGAAAATGCAAAACTGATTGCACCCAACCAGGGATACCATAGCCGACTGGTACGGAAGGCAATAGAAATCCACAAACACACGGATAATTTCAACAGAAAAGAAGAAGCTGTCAACCTCAACCGAATATGGAATCCCATTTTAAGAAAAACGATAATAACTGCAGGTAGTTCTTCAGATAATAATGATGATTATCCTCCGAACCCAGATGAGGTAAACAAGGTAATCAATATTAATGACAATTCCCCCAATCCGAATGAAATAATTAGCACCGCAAATTCCAAAAAACGACGGCCTTCAAACCCGAATAAAAGTAGTGGTACTGAAAACCTCGGCTGCGAAAGCCTTAAGTATTTTGTCATCTATAGAGTTTGATAAACTCGAAACAAGTTTCAAATTCAGATCTATAAACAGCACTAAGATGCCTAAAAACCCTGGTGATTCCAATGATTAGATTTTGTTTAGATTTTTGTGAGTAAAAAAACAATCGACGCTCATGAAGGTTTCCTCTGTTTTTTCGGAAGGGGGCGTTAAGTTCCCTTTTTTGAATTGTCATGTCACTTTGAGATTTCGTCATGTTTATTTATTTATTATATTTATTTATTATAGTTTTTATCATGTTTATTTATTTATTTCAAATTTTGAAATGTTTTCATTGGTTTTCTTCTGGTATTTGATTGACCACCCATTATCTTTTATCTTGCGATCCCTTCTCACAAGCCAATCAAATGAAAAAACCCGACTGCACATTTTCACTCAGAGCAAATTTAGCTTCAGACAAAACAAGACAAGAGCGTGTACATCTGTACGTATTATTCCGAAACCTCCAAAAGCTCAATTATCCACCAAAAATCAAGCAATCCAGATTTCGCCACTTTTATCCCAAACTTTCACAGGCATAAGTAAGCTCACCAGATCATTCAAATAGAAAAGTGGTACTATCAAATCAATCCCAACAATTCCATAAATAGCACTGCTATAGAAATTATTTTTTGATTTATCCCTTTTGTTTAGAGTAGCAAAATTCTATTTTCGTCTTCGAAGGGTTGTAGTGACGAATTGACATGGATAAATAATTCACGTTGACCACATCTATCTTTGAGTGCAATTCATTTTTTTATTTGTGCCATGAATAAAAACTATTTTTTTCAAGAAATTAGTCATAATGCGATATGAATTTGATTATTAGTTGTGATTTTGTCGTTTGTCACACAAACCCTTAAATTTGCTGGTACTTTAACATATCTGTAGTATATTCATAAGATTCAGCGCACTGAACAATGATCAAAGCGTGAACGCAACATAAACTACTAAACTACATTGCAATTATATTTTTTTCTCAAGGCGGCCTTAGAAAAAAAATTCAATCGCGTAATTGTGATTCAGTGCTCTGAATCTTAGATTGAAATGTACTGTCGAGATCGATGTTCAAGAGAATAACAGTCAACACGAGGGGTGTTTCATTTCGAAAATCAGGTGTACGAAATTCTGTAGAAATCTTGTTGAATTCCATCAAATCCATGTTGAAATTCAGAAGTCCCACCTGAAGTCCTTGAAGAAATCCTGAAATCCACTAGAAAAACTGATTTGTGTTCAAATTTCACGAATGTAACCTTCCAGTCAACATCATTATTTTTGGGTTCGACAAAGATTTGACAGAAAGACAAAAAGAAGCATCGAAGAAAAATATTTGTGAATCATTTTAGAGAACGGAAGCGTATTCGGTTCCCGGAAATGTTAATAACGAGAACTATTTTTATAAATTATAATTTTTCGATAGACTAATTGTATTGTTACAAGTTGCTATTCGATAGGACATAATTCATTCAGAACGAACTGTTTTATAATTACCGCAGCAACTTTGCGGGGTGGATTAGAAGTCTGCTTTTTTACACTCGTATAGATTCCATTTTTGATTCTTTATATGGGTTATGGTAGGTGAACAACCGAAAAACTACGAAGAAAACATTATTTTATCTGATTTGAGAAATAAAAGCAACAGATAGCTGCTATCAATCGGTTTTCACCATTGAACAGTGATTTCGCTTGTTATGTCACTTTATACAGGGTCTTTCACGACGAGCGTTCGTTAGGAATATATGGAGAACGATTCAAAATAAAAACTTGAAATTTTGTGGTAGTGGGTTTTTCAAAATGGCCTTCTCAACTAAAATATTTTCAACTTCCGGTCTCTTTCCGTAATACCGGAAGTTGAGGTCAACTTCCTTATTTCAAATGGAACACCCTGTATTTTATTACATTTTTCAATTTTTCATCACATTTTAGGCCCACTTTCTATAACAATGCATATACCCAAATTTGTTAGATTTCGAGATATTGATTTTTTTATGGAAAATTTGACAGTTACAGCACCACTCCGAAAATATCATAACTCATAGACAGTAACAGTTGAAAATGTGAAATTTCACAGAATCACACCTTAAGCATCAAGTCATGAACAGGTTCTTTGAATTTTCGAAAATAATTTACAGGGTGGTCGAAATTTCCACCTTAAACATAACATCGAGAAAACTGATGAAACACGATTTTTTCAAATGGAAACCATACACTTTTCTATCATTTTTGGATACTACGAATAAAAAGATATCAAATTCATTAAGAATGTCCTATACCTAAAACACACCCCTGGCAAGATATATTCGATTTTGGAAAATATTTGAAATGTAAATCATTCGAAGCAATACCAAACAAGAAAGCTTTGAAAACAAATGAAGTTACAACAAATATGTCGAAATTTGATGCCATATAATTGACGTGTATTTCGTATTTGTGTGCAAAATGTCTCGTTTGGGGTATTCTAATGAAGATTTCCTGAATTCAATAATCATTTATGGTGAATGCAATAAGATAATGGACAGAACTTGTCGTGTTTTCGCAGAAAGATTTCCAAATCTACACAGACCCAATAAAAATATTCTGAGAAGACTTCTTAGAAACTTCCGTGATTTCGGATCTTTTTCGTCTGTCATCAACAAAAAAAACACTCGTTAACAATGAGGACATCGAGATTGTTGTTTTGGCCTACTTCACAGCCTATCCAGAAAATTCGTTGAAAGACGCAGAAAAGTCACTTAGAATTTCATGTTCGTCAATAAACCGGATTTCAATCAAACATAAGTGGCGTCCCTTCAAATATCACCAGGTTCAGAATCTGAAACCTCACGACTTACCTGCACGAGTGGAATTCTGCGAATGGTTTCTTATCAAGATACAGGGGGACCCTGAGTTCACGAAGAACATGATATGGACAGATGAAGCCAAATTTGCAAGAATGGTATGTACAATGTTTCAATGTTTCTGAATAATACGGTATCAGATGGATGGAGCCCCTGCACATAGTACTGCTACCGTTGCTGGGTTGTTGAATGGGATGTTCGAAGAGTGGCTTTGTTACAACGGGCCATTTAAATTTCCTTCTCGCTCTCCAGACCTGACGCCACTGGACTTCTTCATCTGGGGATATATAAAAGAAAATGTTCATGCGGATCCTGTGAGTGATAAAGAAAACATGAAACGAAGTGTTCTGAGAGCTTTCAATAATTTGAGTCCTGACTCCATACAGAAAGCTACAAATAGTGGTATGCAAAAAAGAATATATTCTTGTTCAGAATAAAACGGCAATGTCTTTGAACATCTGTTAAAATAAACCACAATATTATTTAAATTTAAAGAAATTGAGTTAAATTCTAAAATTAAAGTAAAATCTAACCTTAAAAAATATAAACAAAATGAAATTACTGTATTCGATATCAATAAACAAAGATATAATTCATCTCTCTGATAGTATTTTATTTCAATCCATCCATTTTCATGTTGAGTTACCTTTTACCAACGACAGAGTTGATATTAGTTCATTTGTTTTCAAAGCTTTCTTGATTTCTATTTCAATTTCCCAAAATCGGATATATCTTGCCAGGGGTGTATTTTAGGTATAGGACATTCTTTATGAATTTGATATCTTTTTATTCGCAGTATGCAAAAATAATAGAAAAGTGTATGGTTTCCATTTGAAAAAATCGTGTTTCATCAGTTTTCTCGATGTTATGTTTAAGGTGGAAATTTCGACCACCCTGTGAATTATTTTCGAAAATTCAAAGAACCTGTTCATGACTTGATGCTTAAGGTGTGATTCTGTGAAATTTCACATTTTCAACTGTTACTGTCTATGAGTTATGATATTTTCGGAGTGGTGCTGTAACTGTCAAATTTTCCAGAAAAAAATCAATATCTCGAAATCTAACAAATTTGGGTATATGCATTGTTATAGAAAGAGCTGGGCAGTCAGAACAGACTGACCTTAGCCTGGGTACCAGCACATACAGGTTATAGAGGCAATGAAGAAGCCGATACACTAGCCCGAGAAGGAGCAAGTAAGGCCCTGAATGGCCCAGAACCATTTTGCGGTATAGCAAAAGCTGTACTAAAAACAAACACTAAATCATGGATTCAGCAGAAGTCTCAAGATTGGTGGAACAATGCACCAGGAATGAGACAGGCCAAAGAGTTTATCAAACAACCGCTGCCAACATTCACAGACTATCTACTAGGCCAGAAGAGGAACACTACTAGAATAGTAGTAGGACTTCTCACAGGGCACTGTAGGCTCAATAAACATATGAGTACAATAGGCCTGGCAGAAGAAATGCTATGCAGGTTCTGTCAGGAAGAAGAGGAAACATCAGTACACATACTATGCCACTGCGAGGGCTTGTCAAGACAAAGGTTTCTAACACTGGGAGAAGAAAAACCAAGAGCTCCCAAATTCATGGGAGTTCTAAGAACTAGCCTGTGGAGTCTCGTAAAGAAGACAGGGTTAGACAAAGAACTCTAAACGATCTCGAGGACAAACACAATAGATCTGTAAAGGTCGCGGTGTAAAGGCTCGTAGCACGAAAGTCCCTAACATATAATCTAATAATAATCTATAGAAAGTGGGCCTAAAATGTGATGAAAAATTGAAAAATGTAATAAAATACAGGGTGTTCCATTTGAAATAAGGAAGTTGACCTCAACTTCCGGTATAACGGAAAGAGACCGGAAGTTAAAAATATTTTAGTTGAGAGGGCCATATTGTAAAACCCACTACCACCAAATTTCAAGTTTTTATTTTGAATCGTTCTCCATATATTCCTAACGAACGCTCGTCGTGAAAGACCCTGTATAATAATATATTACGCATGGCAATGTATAGGTGAAGACATCGGATATGACTTCGTGATTCATCACGAGCTCAGAAGATCATATGAAAAATTACCGTGAAAATGTATGGTTGTTTGCGAAAGAGTCAAACAGCTGTTGAAGCTGAAAATTTGCGGTCGCCGGCGCCGTGGAACTTAAGAAGCGATTTGAATTCAGTAGTGCGAATCAGATAATTTTGTTCATTGAAGTTGGCACGTGTTTGAACAGTTGGGAAAAGTTTTCAATATTGGAGAAAGTGTTTAATAGTAAGCAATGCAGAATTAGAATTTTCAGTATTCAGTTTGCTAAAGGTTATTCTGGTCGAAGAAGTCGAGGTAGCTTTTTCTGAGTTGTACAGCGACTATTCTCCCCCAATGCGGATAATGCATGAAACAATTATTTGGATTCCGCTTCACTTTTCAGGTAGAAACTATAGTAATATAATAATTTTCATGAGCCCTTCTCGAGGCCCTTCTCGAAGGTACTCCGAAAGTTTCTGAACTTGATTGCTGGAATATGATATGATCTAAACAAATAATATACAGTTGCCTGTAAGATTTTCACATATTAGGGTTAACTAAACCACAACACGTGTTTCGTAATAAGTGAAAATATTATAGGTAATTGTATATTATTTATTTAATATGGATTTTCATCAAGTAACGGCCCCTTCAATTATGTTTATGATATGATTTAGAAAGATCTTCTCTGTTCCAATGCGAGATCTACGAGTTTAATAAAAACTATTGGATGTTAGGGTCAGTGACCTCTTCAAAAAACTATCAATTTCCAAAGATGTAAATTTCTCCGACCATCGAGTATATTTTTTGGTACTAATATTTTAAACTTCTGATCCAGGCACCCTTTGCTTCTTGATGCATGACTAAGTCCTGCTAAAGGTAGGTTGAGCTTAGTAATGTAGTATCTAACCTAAGTATTTGGCTCCTTGCAGGTATTCTTTGGATAATTCAGAAATCAAATCTGTATTCCGTGAATATATAAAATAGGTATCAAATATTTTTTTCATTTATACTTTCCTTTGTTGAACACTTTTTCGAGTGCGCTCAGAAGGTAGATTTTTGGGAGCGCAAGGGTCGGGTAATTGCCTTGGGTGCCGAATTACTTCATATCTTTCATTAATATGTATAAAATTTTTCTTTATCATTCTTCAACTTTGTAGTCAGGTATCGAAACTAGCTATCAAATATATAAATAAATTCATTACATGAATGTGAAGAGGATAATTCATTCTTCAATTTGAGATTTCCAAGGAGATATAATTTATCTGAAGACCATCGCGTACATTTTTTCGGTATGGCTATAACCATCCAACACATCACACCTAATGAGACGTTCTGCCATCTTTATGTTGCCGACCCCAACACAATGACGAAATCGCGTGATGGGAATCCGCAAAACGCACTAGAAGAAGGCGAAAGTGCCGGGAAATGGGTCCCAAGACACCCCTGACTCTCGGTCATTCTCTGACCGAAAATGTTCTTTCGGACGCGGATAACGTTTCGGCATCATCGCGACGTCCGAAGGCCGCTTAGCGTTATCAGAAACAGTTGAATGTCGTTAGAGACAGTGGCGGTCTCAGAAAAACAACGAGCAGGTTTCATGCTAACGATAATATACGAGAAACAATAATTGAATATGAAAAAATGGCACTTCGAGAAAACTACAAATCATTCGTCAGAAGAAATAAAAAAAATCAATTGACAAAAACAGCGAAAATATCAATAAAAATTCCATTCAGAAATGGATTCAATATCGGAATGATTGTTCGTCTGTAACTAGTGTTCTCAGTTGTCTTATCAGAAATGTGTTTTCTTTTTGAAGATTGATATGAAAATGTCACCACTTTCAATTTGGAAAGAAGTTGATGACTACTTTCGCATTTTCCTTCATCTGAAAGACTTTATGAGCTCAGTTTGTTTTCAAGCTGATCGTAATTCAAGTTTTTTTCTGAACTTGAACTCCGATCCTTTACTCTTTCGATAGGTTGACAAATGAATTTGTTCCCTGCATGCACAACATTTTTTCAGCAGCATTCAGAGAAAGTTAATTCTGAATATTATACACATGCCACTCCGTTTTGCAGAAGAGCGGCCAACTATTTTTATTGCACACCAGAAGCCTCAATAACATTCAAATATTCAATCAAAGTGAACGCTAATTTATATCCTCTCTCGGCTTACGATGTTTTTCGAATATTATAGTGTTTTCCCTTTCCTGTAAATCTGAAGTTGAAAAAAATTACTACGTTGAATGAATATTATTTGATCTTAAAATCTAAATTCCGCAATATTATGTATATCTCCGTGATTATGCATCACCATTATGATCTTCTTTCTGATAGATGAAATCCAGGTTTTCATGCACTTCAATGCCAAAAAAATTTGAGACGATGCCAAAGTTATTGGAAGGGTGCACGAATCTTTGAAATTCATTCAATAAGTTCTATGCCACATCTTCTATATAATAGATTCACTAATTACTTCTGATGTTATAATTCTTATTAACATTGTTTTTCCGGAAACACCAGAGTAACGACGATGAAGCTTTTTGACCAGAAGGGATATTGAACTCATCGAATCCGCAATCATTTATATTATTCGTTCTTGAATTCGTATTATTCAATCAATGCATGTTTTAAAGGTATAACTGTATATTAGTTGATTTTATAATGAGAGAACAGAAAAATATTATAATGTGAGCGCCAATCCCCCCCATCTAGCAACGTCTGGTTTGGAATAAAAGACTCTTCGCATTTGAGGACAAATGGTCTGCAGATAAAAATAAAATCACTGAGTCGGCTCTGTCGTTGAAAAACCGTCACTTTTTCGATTAGGAGACGATAAATTCTCTGGATTTCGCCGTCATTTTCATGTGATGAGTCGCCCTTTCAGAGAGCCTAACTCTCTCCATTTCGTCCGATTCGACGAGATATGCGGAAAATGGACCGAACAGATTTTCCTAGATGCGACCCAGATCATTGTTTCATGATGAATGAACACAATGGAATATGAACAAGTGGTTTGTTTGAATTCTTGAGGACGATATGTGTGATAATATTTTGATTTTCTTAGTTTTGAAGATTATTATAAATCATATATTTGAAATGAATTCCTTCACGAATTCAATGTCAGACAGCTGTTTAACTTTGTTTCCTCAGTTACATCGGAAGGACTTGCGAACACGAAACATTTTGAACGATTTGTTCTTAAAAAACAAAAGTGCAGATGGTGTAAACCTCTAAGGCGGAATGCCATCTGCTGGACGACTAAAGACTCAAACTCTTGCTACTACAAGTAGAGGAGATCTCTAGCAACGGACACATCGTACGCGAAAGCCGTAACAAACGACCTGCCTCGAACGAGAAAAGTCTTCGGTATACCCCGGCAGATATTCTGATTTCTTCTGGCAATCAATTCGAACATCGAAATACTGATTTCGGGGTTGCAGCCTTATCTGTAAGTAGACCGTTCATTAATATTCATATTATCTTCGATTATTACCTTAATGTGGATAGTACTTCCAAAAGTATGTCAAAAATGTTTTTCATGTCATTTGAATTCCACTTCATCTCTCAGATCATAAAGATTCTCGGTTATCGTTTAAAAATTGAAATAAGATGTAAGGTGTCATTGCTCGAAGATATTTTCTTTTGAAGTGTGACATTATGATTTAATTATCTCATGAAGGCTATCACGAAACTTTTATTCATCTCCCTGAGTAAATATGTTTGTAAACTGAATTTTTACGAGTGAATTTATCATTTTAATATCTTTCCACTCTCTTGAAACAATCATAAAATATTTTTAGTAGCAGATGTCATATGTTTTGAAACATAAATATTTGAAATAATTGTGTTTCCTACGCTTTTTCTTTTGATGACTGCCAACACATCTTTTAGCACGGCAGTGAATTGTCTGTTTATTAGGTGCATTTCGAGTTTATCGTGTTTTTGAAATTTAGTCCCATATCTCCTGGTATGTGTATGTCGTTTTGGAAAATCCTAATATTCCAATTCAATATCTGAATATTATCGAAATCTTTGGAATGTATTACTCGAAATGAAAGAACACAATTTCAACACAGTTCTACAGTTTGAAAAAAATCAAGACAAGAATGGCAAATTGATAATCATTTGAAATGAAAATCCAGTAAATATCATGGAAACATCTTTCAATTCTATTTCTCGAGCTTTTGGTATCACCATATTGAGCATGTCTCTGAGAAATTACTCAACAGTTTTTTCTTTGGTAGTTACTTAGTTGCAGATATCAATATTGTTAGGATATTTCCTTGTGTTCGTTGATTAAAACTCCAAACACCACTAAACTACTTTTATTACAACTATCCATCATAATATAATACAATCGCTTAAACTGCTCCGCTAACTATCCAACGCTCTGAACTGAACACTCTGATAAACTCTCTGTAATAGAAATTCTTATATATACCTTATATACCTGCGTACGCCTATGGAGAATCTTCAAGAGAGGTCACGATGATGTGTATCGAATTCTCTACGCGGATCAACAGTTCCTGGAAAAATGACGTTTGCTCTTCGACCACTGCGTCAGGGCCGGCGCTAGGAGATTCGTAACAATATTCTCGAATTCTACACTATCTCGCTCACGTCACTATACAGTTAGCTTATATATTCTCTGTTGGGGAAATGGCACAAGAATAAGTAACACCCACTAAAATTGTTGAGACTATAACTTTCAACTACCAAGCTGTTTATTTCTATCTCTCTGTGCCAAATTAATTATTATTCACTGGCAGTGGATGCTTTGAATTAGGTTTGTCAATTTTTAACAGTTTGTATGAATTTGGCATCATGTGTGAGTGATATATGCCTGGAATGAATATTCATGAAGCATTCTATAATTAATAATACCAAACTACGGATCAATTTGAAAACGTAAATCGAAGAAGAAAGAAAAACTGAACGTATTCCGATTGAAACTGATGAAAATTCAAGTGACTTTAAGAGCTCTCGAGTATCTTGGTCAAGTGACAGCGAAAAAGCACAATAATCATGGTCGAGGTACCTGCGCATGGAAAACTCGCATATAGTCGACCAATTAAAATCGACGTTAAAATGCACATATTGCGGGCACTGTTCTGTAACCTTCGACCCCTTTTGGGACCTGTCGCTACCTATTCTACAGAGAACCGGTCAGCTCAAATAATCTCAGTGCTTGGATTCTTTCACCAGAGAGGTTGGATGGGGATGAGAAGCCGACGTGTTTCAAGTATAAAGATAGGCGGAAATGCACGAAGTCATTGTCGATCCACAAGTTTCTTCGGGTGTTGGTGATCCATCTCGAACGTTTTCCTCCAACGGAGAGATTCAGAGGAAAATTGAATGTAACCATCGATTCTCCGTTGGAAGGTTTAGACATGAGCAATTACGCGGCAGCCAAGGTAGTCCCTTGCCTTGCTCTTCAACCATAGCGGCACTACGTACAGCGGCCACTACACGGCTTACTGTCGGCACCCTTACTCTGGAACGTGGCACGAATACAACGATTCCCATGTGCCAAAATCTCTCGTAAGTGACGACGCGTACGTTTTATTTATGAACAGGAAGACACTTATGAAAAGGAGGAAACGGAATTTTCTGCTTCAATGTCAAGTAGACATTGTTTTATATTTTATTCAATTACATTTATTTTCATTTTTATTCATTTGCCCTTTTTATTTCTTTTTATAATCATGACTAATTTTATTGATTTTAAATCAAAGTTTTTGATGATGATTTGATATGAAGTATTGTATACTATAAGAATATATTTTGAAAATCGACCTGTACCAGGATTCATCAAGAATATGATACGTTTAGCAAAATAAAAAAAAAATATCTATCCCGTATATAATGCACCTAACAAATATTTCAGTAGCATTTGAGTTAAATGCTCGGAAATAAAACCCGACCGCTTGTCCGCCATCAGTTTATCTACAGACAGAAACAATTTTTCCAAATGGAATTCGCGGCGCACCGCAATTCCATCAAACCTCTCGTTCAATTCACCCTTTATCAAAGCTTATTACGACCGTAACGACCGGCAAAATCAAAAAGTAATTTGCAATAACGCCACATCACGCCGCAGAGAGAAATTTTTCGGCCGGCAGCAAAAGACCGCAGCCGCCTATCTACCGGATGGCAATTGGAAAAGTTTTAGGCGACACTAGGCCCAGTATATAGTATTTTTCACAGTAAATGGTATTGGCTTATCAACTGCAATAAACTACCCGATTTAATCCCATTGTGTAGAAAATCATCTGGTAAAAGATGCAAATGTGCTACAGGGTCGAACTTGAGAAATTTGAATGATGCATAATGTAGGAGATATACAAGTAATTTATTTAAATGTTACAATTTTATTCTATATTTAGTTCAGTGTCGCAGTCGCTATCCTAATCTAAATTAATTATAATTGGCGCATCTGATTTCACAGAAAGGTACGAGTTTTCAACATTTATAACATGACTAACAGAATTTTTCCAACTCTCGGTAGGAATGTCATTCATACAGTTCCTAATTAATTCTACCACACTACCACTTAAAGTCGGAGAAGTATTTTTTCCGCGCACGCTCGATTTAAGTTGGTGCCACATAAGCTGTATGGGATTGAACACGTAGTAGTAGGGAGGTAGTCGTAACACTGTATGTCCCACATCTTCTGCAATTGTATCACAAACATACGTTTTTTTCAAATAAAATGACTGCAGCACTTGTGAAAGTTCATTTTTTTGTATAATTTTCCTCAAAATATATGTCATTTGCAGCCATGAAGTTTTGAATCTCCAATTTCGTATTCTTTGAGCCAGGAATTTTTTGCAATTGTCGACTATGATAGCTTGCGTTGTCCATTACTATAACGCTGTTTGGCGGAATGTTGGGTAACAGACAATTTTTAAACCAATCTTCAAAAAGCTCTGCTGTCGTATCTTCGTGATAATCAACACAAGAGTCCTTAATATTTTTGGCAGAAAGCCACATAGCGTTTGGGATCCAATCATTTTCTGATCCTGCGTGTAATATTGTGATTCTCTTCCCTTTATTTGATGGTGCTTTTGTTTAACACTTATCAGAGGAATCAGACCATCCTTTGGAAAGGGTGTCATGCGTGTCAAACCACGTCTCGTCGAGGTAGAGTATTGGCCGATTTTCAGACCGGTATTTTCTTATTGACGTTATATATTCAGAACGCCAGTTTATTAAACGTGTGGATTCCATTATTACTTGTCTCTTGTCAATTTTGCGATATTTAGAGCCCATTGCAGAGAGAGCTCGCCAAAGAGTAGTGAGGCCACAGTTGATGTGAGTTTCGTCATTGATGAGCTGCTGTTTCAGACTTTTGATTGTAGGGACACGCTGCTCATCGTACATAGTGTAGATTTTTCGCCTCATCAAATCTTTTTCCCAGTCGTCTAGACTTTTTGTGACACCGGAATCTTTACGCTTTTTTCTTGATTCCATGGAATTTTCAACAATTCGTCTAACTGAAGTAAGAGGCACCTTCGTCAAATTACTGGTTACTTTTGCTGCAGCACCCGCGTTATATCCTTGCTGAAGTAAGGAACTATACACATTTTTTCTAATGATTTTCGCGTCACAAGATAAGTGATTCTTCTTTAACGAACCACTGGAAGAAGCACTATTACTTTTTATCCACGGACGCCACATACTGCCTATTCTGTACGTTGGGGTATAAAATCTTTGCTATTAATGTCTGTGATAACAAATAAATGTTATAAAATCATTGCACGCCGTAACACAAGTGAACACTTCCAATGAAATACAAAGACTAAAATGAACAAGAAGTGTAATCTGTAATCCTCTACAATCCCTCTCTGAGAAACAAAATAACCTGAATCCGGTCCTTTTACATTTATGATGTGCATCTCGGATTTTACAACTCAAGGGTCTAATTGGTTTTATTATAATCCTCCAGTCAATACCATTTATTGTGAAAACTACTATACCATAACCATACAGTAGAGACACTCGCCACAGATCACCAACTTCAGCAGTTTGATGTGTCGAGGTGTTATCAATCAACTTGATTGATGAACGTCAATATGTGTTAAAATATTGTATTTTGAATTATTATGGCTATATATATTTGCGTAGTAATCTCAGCTTTATAAAAATGCACCTCAATATGTGTTAAAATATTGTATTTTGAATTATTATGGCTATATATATTCGCGTAGTAATCTCAGCTTTATAAAAATGCACCTCAATATTAATATATATGTATATATATATATATATATATATATATATATATATATATATATTTCGGCAAAGTCTCATTTGCCATCTTTTAGGTGATGATTGAGTTTCGACCTCCGAACTCGACTGGTCGAAACTCAATCATCACCTGTTATGTCTATTTTATCCCAGTCAAAAATTACTTCATGAAATTCGAGAATGACAACTCCAAAATCCTAAATTCATTAACAAACTGCATCCCTTCTTGGGGCCTTCGATATCCTGATATACTAGAAATAATTCAGGTTGGTTTTTTCAAAAGACTACTTCTACTTCCCAAAAACACCCCCGACTTTCTTCTGCGGCTCGAAACCGGAACTGTAAAACTTGAATTTTGGATTGTCAAACAGAGCCCCAACTGGCTACTGAAACTTCTTTCTATGGACAGTGGCAGATTTCCCCGGATTGTATTTGATCAACTTCTTAAATTACAAATTCGCAGCGCTTGAATTGGGTTCTTCAGATGAAAAAAATTTTCATTAAAGTAGATAAATTGGACTTATGGAATAACCTTACATTCAGAAATTTAAAATCAAATATCAACAATATCTTGACTGAATATCGGTCTATACTCTACAAAGAAGATCTTGAGAAATTGAGAATATCTGAATATCCTCTTCCCTACAAACATTATACTGTACGTCCTGAGACAGCCAATTACCTTCTTAGTAACCTTCCGATTAAATTGATTAGATTACTTTGTCAAATTCGTCTGTGCTCCAAAAGACGCTTATTCCTTTGTTTCAACGCTATTCCCTATTCAATCGATCAAAGCGAGCTATGCACCATGTGTAATGCCATGGACTTAGAAACTGTTGAACATTTGGTTTTCAAATGCAGGTTATATGAGAGCATCAGAGAAGCATTCATTAAGAACCTTCGGGGCATCGATGGATTTTGTGAGGCACTCAACAACCCCGATTTTAACAAGATTAAAGAAATATCTCACTTTTTCATCGGTGTTTTGAAACTCCGATCTTTTGTTATTAACGAATAAATAATACTAAATATCAATTCATTACAAACTTTTATATACTTTTTTATATTTAGTTGTCACTTCTCTTGTTCTTTTTTTGCCTTAAGCAAATCATCACTTACTGTGAACTTTTCTCACTTGATAACACTTTATATAACTTTCTTTGTATTATGATGAACACTAGGATTAATGAAAGTATTCATTTACTTTTTCCATACTGGCTGTACTCTTGCTAATTGATGTATATTCGAAAGAAGCAATAAAGAATTATTATTATTATTATTAATACCTAGAAGACGGCAAATGAGACTTTGCCGAAATGTTGTGACAATTATCCTTCAGAGGATCAAAACTACAGAGCACGGAATGAAACCCGAAAACACAATTCATCATACTTCGTCCGTGAGAATCTTCATGCTAACATATATATATATATATATATATATATATATATATATATATATATATGTACATGTACATATTTTGAGCTGCTGCGAATAAAACATCCTCTTGAGAGCTCTTTATTTCCTGGTCATCAAACATACCTTTCCAAGCAAACATGGACTGGAGGGAAAAAGCCAGAAAAGTGGAAAAGCTATTGTTCGTACTTGAAAATTTCGCATTTATCTCAAAGGTTATCCTAGTCAAAATATCAATTTTATGATTCGAAATAACATACTGATTTGATACTTGTTATCCCGTATGAAGGTCACAGCAACTTGACCCTCGAGAACAAAGGATTGACATTCAAGTTTCTCTACTGTGTAGCTATGGTACACTGGGCTATAGGTACATCAAACGACGAGACAAGAGATGGGATTGGCGTCGGGATTGGCATAAGTGCAGCTTCGAGAATTTTGGTGGTATAATGGTATAATGTCGACGTCTGGATTATTTCATTTCGCGAGAAAAATGCTGTAATGATGAACTCTCAAGTGTGTACGGTAAATCCGAAAATATTGCGACATTTTTTATGTATACTCAACAACAAGACGTTTTTCTCAATTCAAATATTATAAAAATATCTGCAGGAAAGCTTTGTTCATCACGCCCTAAGTGAACAAAGTTGCCATCTCCCCTAATTTGAGAGATGGCCACAAAAGCCGTGAGATATTCTTCTCCCATTCTTGGGGTTATTTTCTCGCCAAAATCTTTCTAATTTTTCTTTTGATTCTTTATTTCACGTCGACCTATTTCCGCTACCAAGGCCAATCACTGACGCCGGTGAGCACACTTCCCCCAACCTGGCATTTTGCCGAACCCTCTGGTATTCCAACCAGAGGTAGGGATTTTTTACGAGCCCAACATCATTAGACTCCGAAGGGCGGCATATTCTCAATATATATTGTGCTCATTGATAGCCTGAGAGCTATGATATGATATTTTTGCTGCAGTTGTATGGGCTGTCGACGCAGTCTTTTTCTTCACGAAGTCACCTATCCAAGCATTAACCGCGCTCAGCTCTGCTAAGCTTCAAATATCGATTGACAGTCAGTCAACCTGAAGAGCTGGGCCGTGCCCTGAAATATTCGATTGATTGTTGTAAATCAACTTGATTTTATCAGAGTAAGGTTGGCTTTGCTCAAGTACGAAAAAAGCGTGTTTCTGGACGCAATTCCCATAAATTGGCCAATTGCAATGTGTGCTGCTTTTAAACAAAGATTGCAATCAACCAATTCGTTGCTCTTATCGCCAGGTTCTTCCTATTTTCCTCACTGAGAACGCGAAGCTTACTTGGTCAAGTAAACTTGGGTCTATGAGACCTCGACAGTTTTTTCGATAACAATTGTTGGTATATTTTCATGAACTGGGTTCGTGTCTCACTTTAACGTGTTGTGCCGCATTGTGTTAATTTTGGTTCAACTTTAACGAATTTTACTAGGCATCTCCTACGGCTTGATAAACCCGTCTTGACTGCTAATATCTCTAGTACTTTATTTTTAGAGCATGGTTAAACCCAGTTGAGTATGTCTTTTTCTCAACTTTTGAAATATATTTATCGTATTCAGTACTGCATCTGCATACCATATGAAAAAAAAACATTTTGGAAGTGCATTCCAATCCTTCAACTTCGTCATTACTTTTTCACCCCATCCTTTTTCACGTCAGACGAGAGCAACGGATTTGATTTGCCACCCAGTACCCACATCCGTAGCAACACATTTTCTAGAACACAATAAAATGCAGCGTAAGAGTTGCTAAATGATGGACGATGATGTTCGAGTTTTTTCTCGATAAAGCGGTAATAACATGATATGATTGATATTATACGAGTGTATTTTAACGCAGTTAAGGTCAGGAATTGATATATATGTTTGCGCTCGCACAGATGATGGATTATTGGGAGGAATCCGAAAGGAATTACATTTGGATGGGTTGGTTGTCGATTCGTTGAGTTTATTTGTCGATCGATATATCACTTCCACGTAACGTATGTGTGCTTTCAGTAGTCAGGAAGGAAGTTGTTCGAATAAACATACAGGGTGATGTTCCAGCTGTATATGTTATTCGGTTGTGCTGAAGAAGAATCCAATTTTTTGTTTTTTTATGATATTGGATCAGAATTAATGATAACGTAATGACGATTAACGAAAATCTTGAAAAATTGCACAATTGTCTATTCCTGTATTTGAAAAATAAATCGAAAAAATGCTTACCATACTTTTCATCCTCTTGGAGAGTATTTCATTTTGAATCTCAACACTAGTATTCAGTGAAATCCGATCGCAAAAATAAACTGATCATTGTTTGTAGAATTCATGTAATATTTAATTCTGCATTTCTTGACAAAATCAGTCATCTTTTTTGAGTTAGAATCAATCACAGAATCATTATTAGTGTAAATAATAAACAGATGAAGGTTCAGACTTCTAAATAATCGATTGCTTACATTTTCATAACAGATAATTTCAGCAGAGAATAGCTTCAACTCTGAGCAGGCCTTGTGGAACTGGAACTGATGTTACATCAAAGCAGAACAACCACAAGCTTCTGTTGCTGTTGTTATTTGGATTGGAATGGAAACTATGCGTGGCAGCCATGAATATTTGGATCGAAATTGATTTCATGAAAGAAAAAATACGTTACGTTCATATCAGTTAATTGTATACACACGGCAATGCAATGCAATTATATTAGCATTGCAAAGAGTTTGAGGAATCAATCTATGCTGGAAATCAGACATACTCAAACAAATATAGTACCGCATTTTTCAGACCAAATGGTATTTTTACCTGCCCGAAATACCCTCTTTCATGACATGAAATAAGACCACCTAATTGTGTCAGATCAGGCGATTCCTCAAAGTTATTGACCAACTACCAGTTTGAATATAAATAATGCATCAAACTGTAAGTGTTTCGATGCACAACTGCATATTCGTCTACGAGTAGAGAAAGAAAGAAAGAAGGCCAGTGGTGCATTATGAATCTCCCCTTAATAATCTGTGATTTGTCAATATATTTTGAGTATGTGGGCGACCAGAATTGAGCAAATATTGAAATCATAACATCATAAAGAGACGATCTAACGAATACAGGTATTGCAACATACCAAATGCAAATCATTGATGACGTTTGGTTTGTCGGAAATATTGTGATATCGTGTTGACATTATAATATTTATAAACGATGGATAAACGATGGGATTGGAACTTTTAGTGTCAAAGTTGAAACTTTTCCAAGAGATCAATTACCCTAACACCAAGCTGATATTTTTGCACTCGACGCGCGTTTCGCTAACAAGGTTAGCATCTCCAGGAGAAGAAAATTGATACTAAATCCAAATCTAGGGTTAGTTGTTTATATACATAAAGTTTTTTGGTCCGATATGGACTTTGTTTGTTACTGTTGATTATTCTGATTGATGGTTTTGAACTGTCTGGCAACCCTTATGCTGCAACATATTTTGACTTGATATACAAGGATCAACTTAATACATATGGAATCAACTATTACTGACATGTTAATCTTGACGCGATTTACTAACGACCTGCACAAAACTCGATCCACCGGAAACAAAGTTTCAACCCGCCCATCTGGTTTGAATCTCTGCCAAACTAAAAAATCCAAGAGCTGCAAACTTGTAATTAACGTACATGTCCTGAGCAGACTTTCATTTGGCGCTACATTCAACACTATTCTAAACAGGCCATCAAGTTGACTGACATTACGTTTACGCTTCCACACGAAACGTGCTGGAACGTTCACAGCCAACTTTGGGGCGCTTATTCACTTGTTTATTCACATCTTTTTATCCTCGCCCGGTCCTCCGTTCGTCCATTGTTTCGTCCGAGTAACTGGATGCGGACAGATGCATATGCAAGCATGCTTTACGAGCACCACTCACAATCATGTCTGTTGCATACATGAAGTATACAATGGAATTTGGCGTATATTTCGTTTACCGAAGTCAGAATGCAAATAGTGGTTTGTGAATTTCCAGAAATCCAAATGAAAGAATGCAGAAAGTATATCAGGTCATGGATGGTGAGGAAATTGTACTGAATAACCAGACGAAATTGGATTTGCTTGTTATTGAAAATTTCAAAAAAAGTCAAGCTTTGTAGACTCTCGGTAATCCATCGTAATACATATTAACAATTTTTTTGCCAATCTTTGCTAATGTACATAATGCATGATTGTGAGTTCTATAGCATTAATTAATTTTATAATAAAACGTAACCTTTCCATTGTCTTCTTTCGAAGAGGTCACAAGGCTACTCTTTGGAGTCTTCTGGAAGCCGTGTTGAATCAGTTTGTTTTAATCGGGTTCAGAATAATTTTCGGAGGATGCTGGAGAAGAAACCAGTGAAGAATATTTACATCATTACCGATAACATTTGTCGTACTCACAAAACTTTTCTCAAGCTAGAGATATCGGAACACCATTTATACCAGAATTAGGATAATTTCATTTCTATCTATGATTAATATCATTATTCGAAATGAAACGTTTCCTGTATGAAATACTTCTTCAATACTTGCTTTACAATTTCAAAACTTCTGACTTTCAACAAAATGAACGTTGACAACTATTCATTGTTATAACACCCCCAATCATTTCATAGAATTTCCATATAAGGTGAAAAATATCCGTTCTCATAACATAATTCTTCAATTAGTATAATTGCATCAAAAAGAGCTTTTTGGTTACTTCAATCTGTTTGTGGTACATTTCCTACTTGCTTATAATTATAATTCAATCAAGGGAATAGCTTAATAAAAAATTGCCCACTGATATGGATGCCCTTGCAAGATTTTGGGAGGATTAAACATTGTTGACTAGTTCAGTGTTTATACTTGTGTATAATAGAATATATATTTTTGTGAGAATTCACAACCAGCTTCTTCAGAGGCTTACTCATTTCCGATGACTGTCATTGGAAATGAGTAAGCCTCTAAAGAAGCTGGCCACTCGCGCTAGTGAAACGTTAGGAAGAAATTCCAAAGAACGACGGTCTTCAAGCCCGAAGAAAATTAGTTATACTATCTGAGTTATTTTCGATTCCTTTTGAATCTGACTTGATGATAATTCGGAATTTCTGAACCGGACGCACTGATTTTTAACTTTGTTAGACATCTTTGAAATGAATCTCATAAAATATGCCACACATCCAATGTGTAGGATATGTATCAGGTGCCAATCGTTGGAACATTTCATTAACCACACAAGAACACACCAGGCTGCAGATCAACATATGAAGTTTAGCTGGTTATTGTGAATACTAGTTCTTGATAAAAATTGAAATGAAAAATTGACATTGTTTGATGAAATACACCGTCTTCACTGAATATAGTAAAGTTTTCAAAATGGACCGTCTAGTGCGATACACATAAGTCACATCTTCGGAATTGTGAGGACCACCCTGTAATTCGGTAACCGTGACACAGGAAGAACCTAATTTACGGAGTACTCGTAAAGTTAAAGCAGCGCCCTATCTAGAGAAAACGATCAAAGCTACGTTGATCGAGAGAAACATAGGTGTTGTTCCATAATGGCGTCATTAGTGAACACGAAAGTGTACACGCTTAAATTATCGACGTCATTACAGAATTTATTATCAGTTGGCAGTGATCCCGATTGGAACGGACTAATAGGCAACCCGCATCAATCCTTGATTCCTCACAAATCATTCCAATTGCTTCTATTAAGACATACCTTCCAATTGAACCTCGCCCGGCATTTCACGTAAAAATTACTTCTATTAACTCCCTATCGATATTTCAATCTGAAGCCACATTCGACTAGTTTACATTAAATTATTTTAATTTCATCTATTAAACTCATTTGGAATTTACATATTAAATATTTGATTTACTCGATAAATATTGATAGTGACAGATTTATCTTGTCTGTTAATGCGAGACTGTATAAATACTGGTAAACACACACTGATTTGAATATTAATGGTTGCGACATTATTTCCTTGGACTGGGAGTGCTCCAGGGCTCGGAACCCGACCCGCAGTATATCAAGTTAATTTCGTTTATGTACGTGTTAATATTACTTCGATGTAATTTATGTGTGAATAAATTTACTCAAATACAATAAGTTCGTGAAAGTTCATATATTTACAAGTGACAAAATGCGTGTAGTTCATCGGTATGATTCGAATCTTGTGTAACAATGAGGTGTTTCGATACTTCAGTGCCGTAGTTGGTGATAAGGAACTACTTTCAAATTCCATTACCATAAAGCTGACTTACTACTATTTTGATGATATCTCAACTACCTACAGGAATGAATAAATTATCAGCATTGATGAAATATATTTTGCCTATTGTATTTCAAATGGAATAATGGATTTCAAGTATATACCAGCCAATGAAAATCCATATTGAATTGGAAATATTACAGTTTTCTATACGATTCTCAACAACAATGGGTTCACAAAACCGGGAGATACGTTTCGCTATACGATAGCTCTCCGATTCTAGATTAATCTTAAAGTATTTTTTGATACACATTTCATGAATTTTTCATGGGTCTCCACAAGATATATCGAATTTTCTTTCGAAATATATGCTTCATTGATAAGGTCTCTGATGGTGTTTATGTCAGTGCCGAATTATTCCTACTTATTTTCATGATAGTTTCCTTCTGTGGAACCAATTAGATATTTAGGTATTTAATGAATATCAAATGAAATAACATAGCTGACACGAGTGATACGAAACATGTTGCAGAATAAATGGAGTCGTTATCGGTACTAGGTATAACCAAGTTGGTGTTTATGAGTATTCCAATGTGATTGGTATCGTGCGAAGTATCGTGTTTCTGCTAAACAAATCAAGTCATGAACTTATATTTACATCATAATTGCCCTATTTTGTTGGCTGCCCTTGAATCACGAAATTATCAAAAAAGTGTGTACCTAAAAGTTAACCCATAAACCGGATGTAGACTCGCCTCTGTGGTTATCAATTGAATTTTGGTGGTTCATATATCATCACTTTATGGGTTAATTGACTTGGAATTATTTTTTACATTTCCAATTCCACAGAAAATTGACCCAAGTCACGATCCCTAGTTTTTTCAATTGAACAGTTCATTTTACGAATTAATATTTTTTTGATGAGAAAATACTGACAATTTTTTAATAAAAATAATAAGTCTATCGGTACCTTTTTTAAAAATATTTTCATTTATGACAATTAATCTTTCAGGACACCATCATGGCCCCTTTTTCAGCTGATTTATCTGCCATAATTTTCATTCCTGTGTGGCAATATCCATATAAGTTGAAGGAAAAAATGTTTATGCCTTTTCAATGAAAGTAAGGAACTTGGAGATTTTTGGAAGAGAATAAAGTTTGAGAATTCATTTCTTGAAGTTGTAGTGTTGAAAGCCATGAATAATTCCTTATTTTCAATGGAAGCACATTCTGTTAGCTGAGTGATATTGAAAATTGATCTTCATTATTTTTTGAGTTACTTATTGAGGAGCTGTATTATATTCAAATGAAGGAATAAGTAGGGAAAACGGTATCCAACAAGGTTGCATTTCAATACACGATTTTTTACACAAAGAAGCTGGTATGATAGCATGAAGCTATGATCACATGATCAGAATTACGCTATATAAGATCATGATCGCTGTCTATTGTCTATCGTCAATTATCATTTGGTAACATTGTAAAGGAAAACATCCATCAAAATAAAATGAAATATTGAACGTTGATGCGTGTTCTTGCTAGCATTCAAGTGTCCTTGAATGCATTATAGAAATATGGTACATATTGTAAATTGCATTTACGTACAGCTTCTTCGATGTGAATAATTATGTACAACTAATATAAAATTCATTCATATAAATTAATAATATATGCAGATACATAGACATACATGAACATGAATTTTAACATCCTCGAAGTTGTCCGTATAATGTCGTTTCTCATACTCGCTCCCATGTTATATCTTTTATCTACACCCGTACTCTAATAATATGCTTATATGCCCACAACCCGTTTTATAATGAAATCCATTACGATACAGATTTTCATTACGATACAGATTTTCAACCAATAGAAACCCATTATTTTTCAATCAAGCATGATGTGCAAGCTTTGCATTTTGACGTTCGTCAAGTCAAAATCAGTAGGTATTAAATTTTTTAAGAATTTAGTCAATTTTCGATAATCGTATGAAAATGTCTTATAGCAGTGATATAGAAGAATTATCAGCGACCCACCACAGATGTCTTAGACAAGAAAAAAATTCAATCGAAATGATCATATTTTTCATTTGACAAATGGAACACATATGTTTTTATTTCCAACCAAACTATATGGGCTATCATGTCCGAGTGGTCAAAGGCGCCGGCAGTGGAAAATTACGTCTAGGTTCAAATCCTGACCTCGGCAGAGTTTTTTTTTCCATTTTTTTCTTTTCATTTCTCATTCTTGTATTTTCCGTGGTTATACCATTAATTATAATTTTGTAGAATTTTTCAAAGAATACGATTGATTACCTACTATTATTGTGTTCAATATAAATAACTAATAATATAATATTTTCAGTTCTTCATTATTTATTGGGTGTAGATAAAATAGCGTATGCAACTCTCATGTAATTGTTATTAATACACTCGCATAAACCATACGAAACTCACCTTCGGCTCGTTTCGTATCCCGGTTTATGCTCATGTATTAATAACCATCATTACACGATCGTTGCATAATATACTATTTTATTG